>PVKM010030361.1:0-17341 GCA_004027735.1 Carollia perspicillata
AAAAAAAGAGTAGAAAAAGATACAAACATGGCAGATATTAATCTAACTATATCAACAAACACTTTAAATGTGAATGGTCTAAGTACACCAATTAAAAGCCAGAGCTTTTCAGAATGGATTAAAAAAAGATACAACTATATGTTGTCTACAAAAAATACTTTAATTGTAAAGACACAGGTTATATGTAAAGGGTGGAGAAAGATGCATCATTCCAACACCAACCAAAATAAAACTGGAGTAGCTATATTAATTTCAGACAAAGCAGATTTAAGAACAAGAAAAATTATCAGGTATACAGAGGGGTATTACATAATGATAAAGTGGTCAATTCTCTAATAAGGTATAATAATTTAACATCAAATTATGAGAAGCAAAAACTGGTAGAACTAAAAGGAAAAATATTTTAGCACTCTAAAGGTAAAATGAGTTTCTTATTATTCATAACAAGTCCATTTCAACTGATTGTCTGAGTTCATGTTAATAAGATGACTTTTGGACATCTCTTAAGAGGGTAGAGGCTGGTTGCCAGCAACTATGGCAAGGGGACATTGAGACTATAAATACTGAAAGTGTGTGAGGACTATCTGAGAGTTTCTACTTGAGTGAGGTGACTCTTTCCTAACCTAAAAACTCTTTGAAGACCCTTTTGATATTTGCTCCTACTGTGGCCAAGGTGACTCCTTCATTGGTAGTGGTGTTTCAACCAAGCAGGGATCTCAAGAGTGATAATCTTTGGAGCATCTCAACTTGCCTACTAACACCGGTATCTCTGTTACCTTACAACGTGTTCTAGCTATGAAACTTTTGCTTGGTGCTGGAAGCTGGAAGTCAGCTCTTGATAGTCAATGACTCTCTCAAGTGTGCCTCCTACTCGAACAAAAAGGCACACCTCAATTAGATTTTTTACTTTATTCTCATCTCCCCTTGGGTAAAACAATAGTATGATTAGTCTGTCATTGGTTTGGAGTGTGTTATTTCTTTAATTGGCTTATTAAGAGATATTACCCTGTATGTTTTGGCTTATAAAATTATTGTATTTATCACAGTGAACCTGTGCTAAATAAATTGCTGGCAGGCAAAATCAATTTCTGGAGCCAACTTTTGCTGCCTCCAGAAAACAAAACAAAAAGGTCACACTGATTCTCTTAGGTCCTAGAGTGAAAATATGCTTCTTACCACCAGACACTAAAATCTTATTCCTGATGGACATTTGAATAGGCTATTGACTCTGTGTCATGTAATTTCTTTAGCTGAATTAAAAAAGATAGAAAACTGTACTTGAACAACAATTAAAATAAATTTTTAAAAAATTTTTTAAATAAAGGAACAAAAATTTAAACATCTTTTAACAAAATATTTTGTCAACATAAACTATTCTGGCATTTAAGACAAGCAGTTATATACTTGAACAACAATTAAAATTTTAAAAAAGAAGTTAAAAAATGATATCAAGCATACCACTGAAAATATTCAAGCATCCTAACAGGAAGTAATAATGAAAGAAGTATGACAGGAACTTTTACCACACACTGTGCAGATAAGAATCTAAATACAATTAAAAAAGGGATAGCTAACAGGAGAAATGTTGACACTGCCATCATTTCAGAGTCTTGATAAAGGATCTTACTAAAGGATCTTACTAAAGGAAATGTATTGACATAAATAAGAAAGGTAGTTGCAATGAAGAAGACTAAGACCCCTAAAAAAAGTAATGACAGCCCAAAACATCACATGAAAGGAACTGTTGAAAATATTTCATGTCTTTAAGACCACAGAGGATAAAAATGTTAAAAGCTGATCTCAACTTAGAAAAGAGTATGGCAATTTGCTAAGGCATGGAAAAGACATTCATGCTGCTTAGTAAGTTGGACCACAGAAGAAGAAGTTGAACCACTGTTCATGCTACTCTTTAAAAAATGAAATAAACCATTTTAATTTTCAATGTTTCTAATATTACAAATTCTAATGTACTAATATTAATTTTACTATTTTTATTTCAATATTTACTTATAATAAAAAATAATAGAGTTTTAATGTCTTGAGAAAAATATTTAAGGTCACAAAACAATAAAAATATTTCCTTTGATTCTGAGATTTTTTTTGCATAGTTTCAGCTTACATGTGATATTTACATTTTGTAATATTATAATAAGCTATAAATTTGTGTTTTCCTAGGGCTAAACATGTGGCACATCTAACTTGTTTTCACAAATATTAACTACTAGAGTCATTAAATTTTCCAATTGTTTCATTTCCATTGAATATGTCATACTTCATTGTTTCAGTACTTGAAACATTTAAAAAGGTTCCAAACCTGTAACAAAAAAATAAATAAAAATGAGTTGTATACTTTATTTATTTTTTAAAAAAGAGACAATTACCTCACAGATCCAATCTGTTATATCCAAAACTTATTATTGTTTCCTTGACAAAATAAAAGAAAGTGACAATAGCTATGGTGATTCTCTATCCTCCTGTGAGAATTCACAGGAGCTCTCAACGGCCTTGTGTTCCCAGTTTCACCTGGGAAGTCATTGAGTGACCTCAGCTTGCCCAGGACACTTCTGATTTATGCCCAGTGTCTTGATGTAATTATTTACAGTACCTCCTTTCAGTCTTAAAAGTGTTCTAGTTTGGAAATAAGTCATGTTACCCTGATTATAACTCTCTTAAAATACTTGCATAATGTTCATTTAATGAAGAATGTAAACATGTTATTTTATACAACATGTAAAGCAGTAGAATCAAAGCAGAGTTCTGTTGGCTCCACAGGGACACTTTGTTTTATATCATACAGGGTAATACCCTTGACTGTGATTTGATTTTGTGTTTATACTTTCGTGCCTTAGAAAATCAAGGGATGGTAGTGTGAAAGGAAAGGCAGAGAAATATAGCAAAGCTTCTGAATTTCTACCTCCTGTGTTTCTAATGCCAAAGGACTCCTTTTACGTAGGTGATTGTCAGATAAACATATTCAAAATTAGTATACCAGACATTCCTTCATTATTGACAAGATAGAAAGGACAGATTAACTCACAGATCAAATTATAAAATTTTGAAACATTATCTGCCATCTTTTTTTATCTCGGTGCATGTACAATTCAGATCCTTCCAGGAGATAGGTGATGGAAGACCTGTAATGAACAGCTAAATACAAAAGAAACATCAATTACTGCTCCTTTATACCTCTGGGAGCTAATTCAAGTACAACAGAACTGGATTCATATCATCAAAATTGCACTCAACAATCATTTCACTTATTCTTGGTTCCTTGTCCCCTTTCCCTTAGTGAAATTTTAAAACCTTCTTTATTTTCAGGTTTCCTATTTAACATCACTACACTTGTAACATTCATCAGATGATGGGCAAAAGCAGAAAGTATCAGATGAGCTAAGTTCTTAGTCCCCCAAATACCACCATATCTACATCTGCAGGGGTTCTATTTTTTGTTTCTACATTCACTGCAAAATGGTTCCCATTCATTCAAGACTAGACTTTTCAATGAGTACCCTCACAAATTTCCAACTTATGACCTCTCTCCTACTCCTTCAATCTTTCTCACTTCATTGGCACCTACCCTGAATTAAGTAACAATGTCTTTAAAACTCTCCTGTTCTCATGGATTTTCTTCAGTGATATAAAAACATAAATTCTCTTCCATTAACTTCAAAGACTTGAAAGAGAAAATCTGGAGTCTAAGCTTTATTTTAACTGCTTCTCCCTCATTCAGATTTAAAGCCATCTCTATTCTCTCTGAGCACTATACTTTTCATTTTAATCTATGAAAGACCGTAATTGCAGTAAAATAACCATTTGCATGATTTACCGTTTTGATTTACCTTAGATAAAAGCTTCTGTAAGATGTATAAAGGTAGGGTTTATTATTACATCCCCAGAATTTAGTCTATGTTGCAGACCTTAGTAAACACAAGAGATATTTGTTTGAAAATAATAAAATGTTATCAATATTTAACCCACATTATTTTATTTATAATACTCTTGCCTGAGTCATCTTTTAATTGTTAACTAACACTTTATTTTGAGGCATACATTGGGCTTTAAAAATAGTCTGACTATAATTTGAGCCTGCATTCTGATGCTTATTACCCATGTGACCTTAAGAAATGTATTTATTCTCAATGAAATTCAATTTCCTGATCTGAAATTTAGAGAGAATGATAGACATGTCATAGATTGTTTTAAGGTTAAATAATATGAGACAGAAAGACCTTTTCTAGTCTGTAGCTCATTATAAGCATATAATAAGTAGTATCTGTCATCATTTGTGCATTATTTAATATTTTTTAGGTATTTTCACTGTTGTTTACATTATTCTTGAAACTCCTTTTTTCCATCAGCTTCTGTTCTTTCTCCCTTTTTCTTTACTCAATTATTCTTAAATACTTGTGCTAGTTTCCTATTTGTCTGACCCACATATAGTGTGGACATGTAGGTTTTTATCCTGTGGCTTCTCTTTTTTTTCAATTTATGAAGTCATTTTGGATAGTTTTTAATTTATCAAAGCTTCCTTACCAAGCTCAAATTCCCCTTGATGATGATGATTCATCTATTATTCCCAAAGAATATGGTAAACATTGATAAATGTTTGATAACTAATTAATGTTTAATGAAATCATGGGTGGACACTTAAAAAAGAATTCTCCATTACCGTCATCTCTCATTCACCCCCAAGTTTGCATTTTATGTTCACATGATTCTCACAAGTACCATAAATTTAACATATTAATGTTTACATTCAATGTCACTTCCAAAGATAAAAATACTACACATATACTTGATAATTTTTTCCTTTTTATTTCTTGTTGTTCAGTTACAGTTGTCCTGCCTTTTTCCCCATTGCTATCCCCTACACCATAACCCCCCACTCCAACAGTCAGTCCTCACCCTTGCATTGTGCTTGTCCATGGATCCTTGATGCATGTTCCTTGACTTGACCCTTTCTCTTCTTTCCCCCTGTTATGCCCCTCCCCCCTCACCACTGGTCACTGTCATTTTGTTCTTTATTTCCAAGTCTCCGATTCTACTTTGCTCATTTGTTTGTTTTGTTCATTAGATTTCACTTATTGATGAATCATATGGTATTGTCTTTCACCACTTGGCTTATTTCATTTAGCATAATGCTCCCCAGTTCCATCCATGCTGTCATGAGGGATAGGCATTCTTTCTTTTTGCTGTACAGTATTGCATTGTGTAAATGTACCAGAGTTTTTTGATCCACTCATTTACTGATGGGCACTTATGCTGTTCCCAGCACTTGGCTATTGTAAATTATGCTACTATGAACATTGGGGTGCATAGGTTCTTTTGGATTGGTATTTCAGGGTTCTTAAGATATAATCCCATCAGTGGAATCACTGGATCAAAAGGCAGTCCATATTTACTCACTTGTGTGTGTTCTTTATATATTTTGGGAGATCAGATACTTATCTGAAGTATCATTGGCAAATATGTTTTCCCATACAGTTGGTTCCCTTTCCACTTTGTTGATCTTTTCTTTAGCTGTACAAAAGCTTTTTCATTTGATATAGTCCCATTTGTTTATTTTTTCCTTTATATCCCTTGCTCTAGAGGATGTATCAGTGAAAATATTGCTGCATGGAATATCTGAAATTTTTTTGCCTATGTTTTCCTCCAAGATTTTTATAGTGTCATGACTTATATTTAAGTCTTTTATCCATCTTGAGTTTATTTTTGTGTGTGGTTTAAATTGGTGGTCTAATTTCATGTTTTTGCATGTACTTGTCCAGATGATAATTTTTTCTTATGTGTAAATTCAAGATAGAAAACTTAAAATTATCATAGCCTGCTCTTTTTTCTTCATACCTCATACATAATTAGGTTTAGCCTAAAACAATTTTATTTTAATTTTTCCATTTTAATTTTTAATTATTATTCTATTACAGTTGTCCCAATTTTCCCCTTCACTCCCTCCACCCAGCACTCCCTACCCCATCAGGCAACCCCCTACCATTGTTCATGTCCATGGGTCATGCGTATAAGTTCTTTGGTTACTCCATTTCCTGTACTGTGCTTTACTTCCCCATGGCTATTCTGTAACTACCTATTTGTACTTCTTTTTTTATTTAATATTTTATTGTTTTTCTATAACAATTGTCCTAATTTTCCCCCTTTGCCCTCCTCCATCCATCCCACACCCCAGTCCCATGGTAATTCCTTTTCCTGTTGTCCATGTTCATGGGTTATTCACACATGTTCCTTGCCTAGTCCATTCCCTTTCTTTCAACCCTTGTCTTCCTTTCCCCTCCCCTCTGGTCATTGTCAGTTTGTTCCTTGTTTCCATGCCTCTAGTTCTATTTTTCTTGTTAGTTTATTTCATTCATTAAATTCCTCTTATAGGTGAGATCATATGGTATTCATCTTTTACCACCTGGCTTATGTCACTCAGCATCTATTCTCCAGTTCCATCCATGTTGTCATGAAAGATAAGAGTTCCTTCCTTCTTTATGCTGTACAGTATTCAATTGTGTAAATATTCCACAGTTTTTTGATCAACTCATTCACCGATGAGCACTTAGGCTGTTTCCAGCAAGTGGCTATTGTAAATGGTGCTGCTATGAAAATAGGGGTGTTTAAGTTCTTTTGATATTTGTACTTCTTAATCCCTTCACCTCTTTAACCATTCCCCCACAACCCCTTTGCATCTATCTGATGGCTAGTGATGCTGAGCATCTTTTCATATGTCTCTGGGCCCTCTGTATGTCTTCCTTGGAGAAATGTCTGTTCAGGTCCTTTTCCCATTTTTAACTGGACTGTTTGTCTTCCTGGTGTAGAGCCATGTGAGTGCTTTATATATTTTGGAGATTCAAATCCTGTCCAATGTGTCACTGACAAATATGTTCTCCCATACTGTAGGTTTCCTTTTCATTTTGGTAATGGTTTCTTTAGCCATGCAGAAGCTTTTCTATTTGATGTAATCCCATTTGTGCATTTTCCCCTTGCCCTAAGAGGTATATCAGCAAAAATACTGCAATTTGGGATATCTACAATTTTACTGCCTGTATTGTCCTCTAAGACTTTCATGGTGTCACGACTTACATTTAAGTCTTTTATCTGTTTTGAGTTTATTCTGGTATATGGTGTAAATTGGTGGTCTAGTTTCTTTTTTTAACATGTACCTGTAAAAAAAAGGTCTCCCAGCACCATCTATTGAAGAGGCTATTCCTACACCATTCTATCCTCCTGCCCTCTTTGTCAACTATTAATTGACCATAGAGACATGGGTTTGTTTCTGGGTTCTCTATCCTGTTTCACTAATCTATGTGTCTGTTCTTATGCCAGTATCAGACTTTTCTGATTACAGTGGCCTTGTAGTATAGTTTCATATCAGGCATTGTGATCCCTCTTACTTTGTTCTTTTTCAGCATTCTTGAGGTCTTTTTTGGTTCCATATAAATTTTTGAAACATTTGTTCTGTACCTGGGGAATATACCATTGGTGTTTTAATAAGAATTGCATTGAACCTATAGATTGCTTTGGGTAGTATGGACATTTAATTACATTAATTCTTCCAATCCATGAACATAGTATATACTTCCATTTATTTGTGTCTTCTATTTCTTTCTTCAGTGTTCTGTAGTTTCCTGAGTACAAGTCTTTTACTTCCTTGGTTATATTTATTCCTAGGTAGTTTATTTTTATTGCTGTTATATTAAATGGGATTTTGTCCTAGTTTCTCCTTCTGATATTTCAGTTTTGGTTTACAAAAATGCCATCATTTTCTGAATGTTGACTTTGTATCCCACTATTTTGCCAAAATCACTACTTAGGTTGAGTAGTTTTTTAGTGGAGACTATAGGGTTTTCTATGTACACTATCACGTCATCTGTGAATAATGACAGTTTTACTTCCTCCTTTCTAGTTTGGATGTCTTTTATTTCTTTTTCTTGTCTGCTGTGGCTAGAACTTCCAGTATTATGTTAAATAAGAGTGGTGAGAGTAGATATCCTTGTCTTGTTCCTGATGAAGGGGAAAGCTTTTTGTTTTTGCCTGTTGAGTATAATGTTGGCTGTAGGTTTCTTGTATATGGCCTAATTATGTTGCTGTATGTTCTCTCTATTAACACTTTGCTGAATGTTTTTATCATAAGTAGGTGCTGGATTTTATCAAATGCTTTTTCAGCATCTGTTCAGATGATCATGTGATTTTCTCCTCCATTTTGTTTTGTTTTCTCCTCCATTTGGTGTATTACATTTATTGATTTGCAAATATTGTATCATCCTTGCATCCCTGGGATGAATCCCACTTGGTCATGGTGTGTGATCTTTTTAAGGTACTGCTGGATCCGGATTGCCAATATTTTTGTTGAGGATTATAGCATTTATGTTCATCAGAAACAATGGCCTATGGTTTTCTTTCTTTGTTTTGTCTTTACCTGGTTTTGGAATTAGGGTGATGCTGGCATAGTAAAGAGTTTGGAAGTCTTCCCTCTTCTTGAATTTTTTGGAATAGCTTGAGAAGAATGGATAGTTCTTCTTTAAATGTTTGGTAAAATTCATGTGTGAAGCCATCCAGTCCAGGGATTTTATGTGCCTCAAGTTTTTTTATTACTACTTCAAATTCACTAGTTTTATTGGTCTGTTCAGCCTTTCTGCTTGTTTTTGATTCAGTTTTGGAAAATTGTATGTCTCTAGAAATTGTCCATTTCACCCAGGTTGTCCAATTTCTTGAAATATAGTTGTTCACAGTAATTTCTTACAATTCTTGGTATTTCTGTGGTATCGATTGTAACCTCTCTTCTTTCATTTCTGATTTTATTTGTGTCTTCTCTCTTTTTCTCTTGACGGGTTTCAATTTTGTTTATGTATTCAAAGACCAAGCTCTTGGATTTATTGCTCCTTTGAAATTTTTTTTAGTCTCTATGTCATTTAAATTTGCTTAGATCTTGATTATTTCCTTACTTCTACTCACTCTGGGCTTTGTTTGTTGTTGTTCCTCTAGTTCTTGTGGATATAAAGTTAAAATGTCTATTTGAGATTTTTCAAATCTTCTTTAGGTAGGGCTATATTGCTATGAACTTCCCTCTCAGGACTGCCTTTGCTGTGCCCCATAGGTTTTGGGTTGTTTTGTGCTCATTTTCATTTGTTTCCAGGTACTTTTTGATTTCTTGTTAACTCATTCATTATTTAATAACATGTTATTCAGTATTCAAGTATTTGAATGTTTTTGAGTTTTTTCCTTGATGTTTGTTTCTAGTTTCAAACCATTGTGATTTAAGAACAGGCGACAGTAACCAGAGGGGAGAGGGGAGAGAATTTTGGGGGAAAGGGGAATGGATAACAGGAATAAGTATAAAGGACACATGGACAAAAACTAACAGGGGTGGAAATGGGAGGGAGGTGGGGAGCACTGGGGGTGTGGACTGGGGTGGGAGTAAAAGACAGAAAACCTTACTTGAACAACAATTAAAATAAAATTTTAAAAAAGTTTTTTAAAAAGAAGTGCTTGATATGCTTTCAATTTTCCTGAATTTGTTGAGGCTTGTCCTCCCATGTGGTCTATCTTTGGCAACTGTCCATGTGCATTTGAAAAAAAATGTATATTTTGTTTCTTTGGGGTGAAATGTTCCTCCCTGTCTCTCTCTGTCTCTCTCTCTCTCCATATGTGTGTGTCTGTGTGTGTGTGTGTGTGTGTGTGTGTGTGTAAAGTTAAGTCCATTTGATCTACAGTATCATTCAATGCCACAATATCCTTGCTGATTCTTTATTTGGAATGTCTCTCCATGTTGATAGTGGGGTGTCAAAATCCCCTATTATGACTGTGTTGGTGTAAATCTTTTTGAAGTCCTCCAAGATTTACCTTATTTATTTAGGTGCTCCTGTGTTTAGGTGCACATATATTTATAAGGGTTATATACTCTTGTTGGACTACTCCCTTAAATATTATACAGTGATCTTTTTCTCTTGCTATGGCTTTTGTTTTGAAGTCTATTTTGTCTGAGATAAGTGTTGATAGCCCAGCTTTTTTTCATGTCCTTTTGCTTGGAATATTTTTTTCATCTGTTCATTTTCAACCTGTGTAGAACTTTTGTTCTCAGGTGGGTCTCCTGTAAACAGCATATATGCAGATCATGTTTTCTTATCCATTCAACCACCCCATGTCTTTTGATTGGAGCACTTAATCCATTTACATTTTAGATTATTATCAATAAGTACTTATTCATTGCCATTTTCCCCTTTGTACCTGTGTTTCTGTCTTTCTCTTTTTCTTTGTATTATTAAAGCAGTCTCCTTAGCATCTCTCGCATGGCTATTTGGTGGAGATATACTCTTTAGTTTTTTTGTTTGTTTGTTTGTTTGTTTGTTTTGTTTGTTTGGGAAACTCCTCATTTCACCTTCCACTTTAATTGAGAGCCTTGCTGAGTAGAGTAGTCTTGGTTGTGGGCCTTTGTTTTTCATTACTTGGAATATTTCTTGTCATTCCCTCTGGCTTTTAGTGTTTTCTGTTGCGAAATCAGCTGCTAACCTTATCAGAGCTCCCTTCATAGCTGTTTCTCCCTTGCTGCCTGTAAG
Organism: Carollia perspicillata; assembly: GCA_004027735.1. NCBI lineage: Eukaryota > Metazoa > Chordata > Mammalia > Chiroptera > Phyllostomidae > Carollia > Carollia perspicillata. The sequence goes on from PVKM010030361.1 coordinate 10,551, forward strand.
ACTGTCTCTTTGTCTTCAAATTTTGACATTTTAATTATGATGCATCTTGGAGTGGGCCTATTTGGATTCATCGTGATTGGCCCCTCTGTGCTTCCTGGACTGTGTGACTTTTTTTGCTTACTAAGTTAGGGAAGCTTTCTGTCATTATTATCTTTTCAAACAGGTTTTCCATCCCTTACTCCTCTTCTCCTTCTGGTATCCCAATGATGGGAATATTATTATGTTGCATGTTGCCCTGCAGCTCCCTTAAACTATCTTTCTCCTTCCTGTGTTTTTTTTTTCATTTTGTTGCTCTGTGTGGGTGTTTTTTTCTACCTTGACCTCCAACTCACTAATTCAATCCTCTGCTTCATCTAGCTTGCTTTTAATTCCTTCTATTGTATTCTTCATTTCAGATATTGTATTCTTCATTTTGCCCTGGCTTTTATTCATAGTTTCTATGTCCTTTTTCATACTGATCTAGTTCCCAGTAAGTTCCTTGTAGCTTCCATAGAGTTCCTTGCAGTTCTCACTGCACTCCTTGAGCATCTTTATAACCATTGTTTTGAACTCTATGTCTGACAGATCGTTTGCCTCAATTTCATTCAGCACTCTTTCTAGGGATTCTTCCTTTCCTTTTGATTGGAGGTTGTTTCTTTGTCTCCCCATTTTGGCTGACTCTTTTTCTTTGTTTCTGTACATTAGATTAGATTGACCTGCTTTGACTCCCTGTCTTCATGGGGTGGCCTTCTGTGGTAGTAGACCTGTGGGACTCAGTGGTGCAGTCTCCTTGATCCTCTAGCTGGATGCTCTAAGGATGCCCTTTATGCTGTTTATGTGGGTTCTCTTGTTGTAATTGGGTTTTTGCTGTTGTTGGGTCATTTTTGGTGGGTTTTTCCCGCTGGATGGCTGACTGAGAATCAAACCACCCACCACATCTTATCTGCTGTTGTATAGGTGCAGACAGTGCAAAGTGTCATCTGTATTCCTTGGCTTCAAAAATTCATATCAGTTGAGATTCTGTTAATTGTTCAAGTCACTTGTCAGATGATCAGACAAAAATAAGTGCTGGTGCCACAAGCAGTTGGGCTCGGCTTCTACCTACCAACCCACCATCTTCTAAATCCTATCTCTTACTTTTTCTCAATTTCTTAACTATTTTTAATTTTTTTCTCTGATTGAGATGTTTCTATCCTTAATAAATTATCAAAATAATATGTTAAACCAATGAAAAGTCTTTCTTTTGACATTCTAAGTACTCCTTTTCTTATAGAAAGATCACAATTTTTTAAAAATCAAACCTTTGAAGAAACCTTGTATATACTTCAGCTAGGTTTAAAGTGTTCTCAGTATCACAAATGGATATACAATAATGAATAAGACACACTTTCTATCTTTAAGAAGTTAAAATCCAGCAGAACACATTCAAAGCTACTGACTAAAAATATAATGATGAAAGAGAAAGCCCCGAATTGACAATAATATTTGCAAAGAAGCAACAAAGTTGACACTTGGAAATTGAGTTGGATTAATCAAGTTCAAAAGGAACAAAATAATAAATCAGGTAATAAAATCATAAAGGGCAAAAATCACAGAGACATGAAACTCATTCAAATTAATGATGATAACAAGATCTGTTGGGTTGGAGCATGTTATTACAGCAAATTAAACAATAGATATTGCTGGATAGTAAGGATTTGAGCATTCCACAGAATTTAGCATTTTTTTCACTCAAATATTAATAAAAACAGTAACAGCAAAATAGTCATGACCATTGCAGTAACTTTATCTGATTTCTTTGTATTTTAACTTTAATAACACTAAGTAGGGTTGTAACATGTGGAATTAAAATAGATTATTTATATGATTGTACCAAGTGGACTATAGTCAAAACTATAATTTTTCATCCGTGTACAATCACTATAAGAAAGAGAATTCCATGATTTAGTTTTTACTTATTGTCTATTAATATATGTCTCAAAAGCAATTACAAGGGACAAGAAATACCAAAGATATATATATATATTTCAATAACTTACCTGTTGTGATATATGCTATGGACTGGTTACCCTAACAATTGTATATTCTTGCTATTTGAACCTGTGATATAGGAATTCTCCAATGATTCCCCTCAGAGGGAGGGGTCACTCATAAAAGGCATAAAGGCCATGTATTAGTAACAGCCAAGGATTAATATTTGTCTTACCTGTACCCTTAACAATACCAAAATATTTCTGCGGATAGACTATAAATCATAACACAGACCTGAGTTCTATTCCCAAATATTTCACTGTCACATCTCAGGGAGGAGGAATTCCTTTTGCTCTCATCCTGACATTTGCATGCCTTTGAGCATGAGCAACATCTGAGGTCTGAAAAGCAAACAAGGAAAGTCTTTGACACTGGTACACACATATGCATAATATGTATGCAGAGATATGCAATCAGTAAACATATATACCAGAGTTTCCAAACATCTGCATTATATATTGAAATGACTAACAAAGCTTATATATTAAATGAGATGATTGTTTAACATATGGGAGAAGGAAGAGAATATGATATGAAGTTAAATGGCATATGGATCTGAAACAATCTGAGATAGAAGAATCATAGATACAGAGGAAGGAAAATGATGAAGGGATTATTAAAAGCACTCAGAGAAAACTTCAGTATGTTTGGATTTTTGCAACAAGACCCTAGTCCATCTCTATTATGCTAAATTTTCTACTGAAACCTCATCGCTTTGCTGTTTCCAGTGATGTTGCTTTAAATTATTTAGTGTTCTGCCATTGCTTTCAGGTTAAAATTCAAACCCTCCACATTATTTCCATGAACCCTAATGACATTCTAATTTTATTCCTTATCAGTCCACATGTATTTTGAATACCTTGAACTTTTCCTGAGAGTGTCAGGCTATTGCCCATCACTTTTATTTAATATGCTTTCACTCCCAGCATTGAATATTGTACCCTCATCCAGTCTTGACTATCCCCTCCAACTATATTGTTTTTTTTGCATTATATATTTGTGATTATGTGCATTTCTTACACTGAGTTATAGTTATCTGTTTACTCCTCTGCTTTTCCTATCATATCATAAGATCCTCAAGATGAAGAATTGTTAAACTGTTATGCTGAAAACTGTGTATTATCAGGGTCTCCTCCCACGTGCTTGACAATTTTTTTATTATAAAAAAAGGTAAGAAAGGAAAGAGTAAAGAGTGAAAGAAAGACAAATTAGTGAGAAGATATAAGATTTTCAGCAGGGGAAATGATGTGGTTCCTCTATGAAAAAACTGAATAAACTACCTAGCAAAGCCTAAGTTTATACAATGATTGTTAGTCCCACCCTTTATAACCATCTTCATTTGGAAAGTTTTCTGTTCATACATTCCACCCTGGTTCCACTCTGAAAATATCCAGGTAGGTTTCTCATCTCCAGAGAAATCTAACAGAAAGTCTATCCTGTTTTAATAGCAATAGTGTAAACCCAAACCAACCATTTATTTCTTAAATGTGAACAGAGAAGCAAGAATTATAACATATATTAGAGCACCAGCACATGAGAGAGAATTCCCATTATAAAAGAAAAAGAAAAAAACCTGTCTATCTCCACACCCCAAAAAATTTAGGGAAGACAACAGTCATATTTAAATGACTTCTCTAGTTAGCATACTTAGATGATTCCAAAAGTAAGAACAATATGCTACAAAAAACAACTCTCAAGAATCTCATAAGATTTTATCAGGTTAAAAAACATGTCAAAATAATAATCAATATAAAGATTGATGAATAAAGTTTAGAAAATCTCCCACAGTCTAAAACCAAAGAGAGACAACAGTTTGCAAATTTTAACCTTTGAGGCAGAGATGACATGAAGACAAAAAAAAGAAACGAAGTAGAAAACATAAACTTATTAGTAATAGCACATATTTCCCTAAATTTGGCATAAACTTTCAGATTGAGAAGGCCCACAAAGTGCACCCCAAATAAATGATTAAAAAATACTCATACCCAGAACATCCTAAAATTTCAACTCCTAAAAAATGAAGAAAGTATTTAAAAACTAAAATCAGGTCATTTTTATGGAATGAAAATCACACTGGGAACAGACTTATTAAAAACATTGTTTACTAGAGACAATGATGTAACCTTTTCAATATCCTCAAAGGAATTAATTTTTAACCTTCAAGTTTATATCTAGCTGAAATAGAGACCTTCTCAGACATGCAAATATACAGAACATTTATTCCCTACATACCCAACAAAATTCCATTAAAATAGGAATTTAAATTAAGGAAAAAAGAAGAAAGAAGAGATTTAAGAGAACTGAATTTATTGAGAGAGAGAGAAGGAAGTTAGTTTGATAAAAGTAATGGTTAAATAACATATAAAGAAACTTAGTCAAGAAAGACAAAAAGCATTTTTTGTAAAATAATTTATAAATGGCTAGCGTATTTCCATGTTTTTTTTTAAACTTCAGAACTATTTCAAGATTTTGAACCCAGTGAAAAGGCTGGAGAAAATTAGAGAACCCTAAATTATTGATGAGACTGTATGAAACAGATAGATGATTTCACTCACCATCGTCCTTCTGCTTTACTCTCTCGTGGCATTTCGAGGTATACTCTTTCAACTTTTTTAATGTGTTTTCTAACATATTTTTGAAAAAAACGTGCTCACTTGAGATATTTTTATACATATCCAGGTATAATGTTATATTTTTCTCCCACTGTCCTATTACGCTTTGTGGCTCGTCATATGCTCTTCCATTGCTGAAGAAGGGTTTTTGGTAATCTATAATTCATGGCAAGAGATTCAACTTTAACACAAAATTTTGCAATAAATTATATTAATATCATAGTAGTTATTTAACAGTTTAATAGAAAATGTATTAAAAGAGAGCTACATGCATGTAGAACACCAACCTTACATACTTTTAAGATTAAAATTAATTGAGATAAAAATTATTTAAATTACTTAATGGTGCACTAGTTACTTGTTTATGGAAATGGCCAAATAACTTTAAATGCAAAATGGAAAAAATCTACATGAAGCAGAAATTTCAAAATAAAAGACAGTGTAATTCAGTATATTACTGAGCCCATGTGTTGTGAATTTGAGTTTTGAAGTTATAACCATAATTTAAGGAGAGTTTGTAAGCACATGCCTCAGAATTAAAGAAAAAATTAAAAGGCAGGGACCATGTCTCTAAGAACTCCAGAAGATTCAGCCTTGGTTGGTGTGGCTCAGTGGCTTGAGGGCTGGCCTGCAAACCAAAGGGTCACCAGTTCAGTTCCCAGTCAAGGTACATGGCTGGGTTGCAGGACAGGTCCCATGTAGAGGACATTCAAGAGGCAACCATCCACTGATGTTTCTCTCTCTCTCTCCTTCCCTTCCCCTTTCTCTAAAAATAAACAAAATCTTTAAAAAAAATGAACTTCAGAAGATCCAGAAAGTTTCATAAGCTATCTATTCTGTGAATTATATAACATAAATAACCTGGCTTTTCTTGATAGAGAGATGTTAGTTACCTGGCAGCCCTGCAAATTAATGGAAACTTTAATTTTTAATTTAAGTTCTATAAGGATTGAATGAGATAAAGATCACCAAGATGAGCATTCAAGAAATGTTAGCAATTATAGTGATGATCATTTTCTATTTCCTCAGGATGCCTTTCTACTTACTGTTGAATGAAGGAATGAATGGGGAAGGGCACTTCCCACCAGCATCCAGGCTTGGGCAGACACATCCGCAAATGTGGAGTGTTTAAAAAAGTCTTTTAGTTCTCAAATAAATAATTAACAGATATTTAAAGAAACAAATTATGGCAGGGGTTTGGGAAGTATTCAAGGAAAAGAAAAAAATATGATCAATGTAGCAAAAGATAGAAATATGAAAAGCAAAAGGGTATTAAAACTATAAAGTATTAAAAAAAGACACATACATGATCAAAGATTTTCCACTGATCATTTATTAATCATACAGAATTTTAAAAGTCTTTGGACACTCTGAACCAGAAATTGAGAAAAAATGTACCTGTAAGTTATGGTTGGGGTGAAGATTAAATGAGACTGTGTGTGAAGAGCTTGAGAAAACATTAGTACTTAAAATATTAAGTAACATAATATCAGAATAATGTAATGTGCATGATAAAGTGAAGGGACAGCTTCAGAGAAAAGGGGAAACTTACCCATTAATATCAGGGCTCCCAGTCCAGCCATCACTGCCAAGTTCAGCATCAGCACAATGAAAGCCACAAGGCCCCACAGTTTCCATGGATTAGAATGTCCTATGAGGAAGCACAAATTCAGAAGAATGAGATGAAAAACACACTTTATGCCACTCTCTCTTTCCCTAATCTCCTCTGCACCTCAGTGTGTAGGACCATTTAGCTCTACTTTATTTTAATGAAAAAAATAATTTGCAAAATCAAGCAGCCCTCGTTTATGTGAAGTCTCTAGATTCACATCTAACACTAAAAACACAATTCCACACAAATGTAATTATAGTCATATTCTGAGTATTTTTATGGACACTGTGTGGTTTATAATTTATCAGTCATCCCCCACCCCGTCGTCCTCATCTTGCTTTCCTTGGTCTGTCTTCCATCTCCATGTAATCAGTGTTGACCACCTGCAGAATATTCTTCCTTACTGTTCCACACTAGTATTGAAATGCATTACTGAATCCAATTTCCTACCCATTCTCTGATGATTGATCTTTTCAGGTGTTCTCTTTAATATCAGCTTCCTAGAAATCATCAACTTCCTCTAGACTTTTAAATTTATTGCCATAAATTTGCATGGA
>PVKM010030362.1:0-17315 GCA_004027735.1 Carollia perspicillata
GAGGAAGCTGTGGAGGAAGCAGGGAGGAAGAAGGATGATGATGGATGAAGGAGGGGTGTTTTGTGTGGTGGCGTGGGTGCTCTCACCTGCAGGGCTGCTCCCACCTGGGGTGCTCAGGCCAAGGCCCTCATCATCTTGAGGGAGGCAGGCGGGAAAGGAACTGAGAGGGATGTTGCAAACTGGAAAAAATAACCGCACCCTCCTTTTCCCATCCCCAGCGATTCGAGGTCCTGTCTACGGTCCCCAGTCAGGAGCTGGAGCTGGAGCGGTGCGGAGTGGGAGGAGCGGCTCCTTCCGTGGCGTCAGCATCAGCGTTCTCAGTGTCTCGTAGGCTTGAACCTGGCACTGAAACTGACAAGGCAGAATTTTATAGGGATTCATGTAAGGGGCTTCCCAGTGGTCCCGAGCTCAGCTCCACAGGAGCACGTTTATCATGAGAGCAGTCATGTGATAAAGGCCTGGGCTTTTTAATTGACTTGGGTTCAGTCTGAGTCAGAAGGACCTATGCCGTTAGCCTCAGGCCACCTTGATAAAAACGTAATGTCCAGGTCGTGGGAGATAACATCTGTGCTAGAGCAGGGTTACTCTGCACCAATAATTACTTTTTGGGGTGTGGGGTTTCTTGCATTTTTGCATTAGCAGCATCCCTGGCCTAAGCCCTCTGGATGCCAGTAGCAGCCTCAGGACAAACCCAAACTATCTCCAGACACTGCCATCTATCCCTGGGGGAGAGGAAAAGTGCTCCCAGTTAAGAACCGTCTGCCGTGGACTCGGTTCTGCATATGCCACGTGTGTGGCTGTACCCATTCTGGGTTCCCCGTTGCATGGGGAGAAGCCACACTCTGGATTGCCAAGTCTGGAGGAGTGGGGTGGGCCAGGGGGAGGTGTACGAAAGCCATGTCATTGGAGTGTTGGGGGATGTTTAGATGGGCGTGTTCATACGGGAAGAGAGAGGACTTGGGGGACGGTGTGTGTTGGGGAAGGACCTCCCGGCCCGAAGTCCTTCTCTCCGCACTTCTCCTTCTTTCTTTTTTTCTCCCCCAACACTTATTTAAAACATTTTTTTACTGTTGTTCCAGTACAGTTGTCTCCATTTTCACCACACCACACCCCTCCACCTCTCCCATCTCTGCCTCCCACCCTTGAACCTACCCCCTTGGGCTTGGTCCATGTGTCTTTAGACATGTTCCTAATGGACCTTTCTCTATTTCCCCCATTATCCCTCTCCCCCTTCCCCTGTGGTCACTGTCAGTTTGTTCTTTATTTCAATGTCTCTGGTTATGTTTTTCTTGCTTGTTTGTTTTGTTGATTATATTCCACTTACAGGCGAGATCATATGGTATCTGTCTTTTACTGCCTGGCTTACTTCACTTAGCATAATGCTTCCAGTTCCATTCATGCTGTCATGAAGGGTAGGGGCTCCTTCTTTCTTTCTGCTGCATAGAATTCCATTGTGTAAATGTACCATAGTTTTTTGATCCACTCATTCACTGATGGGCACTTAGGCTGTTTCCAGCACTTGGCTATTGTAAATTGTGCTGCTGTGAACATTGGAGTGTGTAAGTTCTTTTGGATTGGTGTTTCCGGGTTCTTAGGATATAATCTCAGCAGTGGAATTGCAGAGTCAAAAGGCAGATCCACTGTTAGGTTTCTGAGGAAATTCCATACTGTTTTCCACAGTGGCTGCAACTGTCTGCAATCCCACCAACAGTGCATTAGGGTCCCCTTTTCTCCGCATCTTCTCCAACACTTGTTTGTTGATTTGTTTATGATGGCTGTTCTGACTGGTGTGAAGTGGTATCTTATTGTGGTTTTACTTTGCATCTCTCTGATGGCTAGTGATGCTGAGCATCCTTTCATCTGTCTCTGGGCCCTCTGTATGTCCTCCTTGGAGAAGTGTCTGTTCAGGTCCTTGGCCCATTTTTTAACTGGGTTGTTGATCTTCCTGGAGTGGAGCTGTGTGAGTTCTTTTTATATTTTGGAGCTCAAACCCTTGTCTGAGGTATCATTGGCAGATACATTTTCCCATACACCAACACTTATTTTTCTTTGTAAATTGTCCCTATCACCCCTCTGCCCCTTTCTTCTTTCTCTGGCTTCCTTTACCTTTCCATCAACTTCTTAAATAGTGCTTTTTACCGTGATAAAACATGCATAACACAATTTGCCACTTCCACTATTTTAGGTGCGTCAGTCAGCAGCATTATTACATCCACAGTGTCGTGCAGCCACCTCCACTGTCTGGTTCCAAAAATGCTCGTCACTGCCAACAGAATCCGCCCTGTTTTATCTTTCTGCCCCATCATGGGGCCCAGAGCCTCCTGTGCCCCTGACCTTGGATAAATCCCACACTCCATGCTCAGCGGGGATGGCGAGACTTGGCTGCTTCCAGTCCTTCCGGTTCCTGTCAGCAGGTCTCCGGCTCTGAGTGCTCCCCGCCAGGGCCTGCAGAGCCTGAGGGCCTCCCTGCCCCCGATGCCCCAACAGCCCTTCCAAACCATTGCAGTGTGCTTAGTTGGCCCCGCCCACCCTCCTCCTGTTACACCGTCTATACCCTTGCCTTTGTGTCACTGCACACCGAGTTTACATGACAGGAACTTATTAAGCTCTTTTTCCTCCAGGATTGCACCCTATTATTATCACCTGTCTTCTCAACTGTGTGGTCTTGGTCTCTGAGGGTCATGCGATCTTGTTTATTCCTAAATGTTGTTCCACCTGAGCCTGTCCTCATAGCTCCTGCCTCCAGAACTTGGTGTGAGAGCCATGCCCCCACTTTCTGGAAATATTGCTATGCTCCTTCTGCTTCCTCTTAACAGGCTGTGTGAGTTTTGGGATGCAATAACAAAGTACCACAGCTTCAAGGACAGAAATTGACTTCTCACCTCCGTTCTTGAGGCTTGGAAGTCCAAGGTCAGGGGGCCAACAGGGCCAGGTTCTTTCCTTGCTGGGCTGCTGAGGTGCTAGTGGAGAAGTATCTAGCAGGTGCCTGATCCAGCGGGAGCTGGAGCCGTACCCCTGCTGTGGCTCCCACCCCTGGGGGGGGGGGCATGTTTCTACATTTAAGTAGGAGGAGGACTCTATCCCATTACTCCACATCTGTCTCATGGCCCCTAATCCTTGCTTCATGCAGGATCCACCAAATCTCTGAAGAGAATACCCCATCTCCTGTGACATCTTGTCCCTGTAGAGCTCAAGGCCCTGGGGAGGAGGGAGCAGGCCCCATTCCCTACCTGCAGGCTGCCAACCTAACAACAACAAAACCCTTTTGTTCCGCTCCCCCCCCATCGGGTGCCAAACAGGAGCCCCGGAGCACACAGTGCTGTGTAGTGTGGGGTGGGGATGAACTTGCCTGTCCTGTAGGGTCTGTGCCTCTGCCTAGCCCACCGCCAGGCCTCTTACACAAATGAGAGGGGAGCTCTAACACTCAGGTTGAGAAATGCCAGCCTTTTCTGTACCAACGGTGAAAAAGAAGGGCTCAGGCTGGAGTGTGTGTAGCGTGATGTTCCCCAGTGTGGTCGGCTCACCTTTGTGGTTGACTTACCTAGTACCACGGTGTGACTCCCCGCTGCTCAGGCAGTGCCTGGGATGCCAGCCGTGTTCAGAGGGTGATCAGAGAGGCCCAGAAACATTTGGGTGCACACTCTTGTTGGCTCAAATGCAGACTAGCTTTATATCCCAGACCGTGAGTCCCCCAACTTTTTCTGGGAAAAAGTGGATCTGAAGAGTGCTGGACTTCCTCTGCCCTCCAAGGGCTGGGTGGAAGGAGGCAAATGGAAGGAGAGAAGGAAGTGAACGCCCAGCCGGGGTTGGAGACAGGGAGCGACCCAGTGGGGCTCAGAGCAGTTGTGCTCCCAGATCGATGGGGCGAGACCCTGGGACTGACCACGTGAGATCCTTTGACTTAAAGACAGGGTTTCTCAGGGTTTCAGGCAGACATATCGGTATATCTGGGACTGAATCAGGAATCTCTTTACCCTTCTTTGTTTGCTTTTGCGCTACACCCAGTAAAGTTTGGTGTCTAACCCCATTTGACAGTGTTTGTTAAGGATGTAAATGCCAGCTGCCGAAGCCCCTGGCTGCATCCGGCCTCTGAAATATCGGCTCCGAGGGAAGGAAGGCTCGGCCCAGCACCGCAGCCAGGCAGCTCCTCAGGGTGCGAACGCTGCTATTGTGCACACTATCCTGGGGGAATAAAAAGGAACTATTTTTCATGAGTGTTCAAGCTGCTGCCTCCTTTATCTGCCAAAGATCAGATTCATCTTGCTGTTCAACTGCCAACATGTCTAGCTTATGATGAGTGTGAGTTGGGGGTGTGGAGCGGTTGTAGGAGAAGAATTTTTACTTTTCATCCACACCTAACCACCTTTGGGCTGCCTGATGTCAAAAAGTGTCAGTGGTCGTGAGGAGTGGTTTGGTGTAACACGAGATTGGATAAAACCAATAGGACTCAACGGACCCCCTCAGAACCTACAGCCTCAATGTACTGAGAGTAGCCATTCACCTGGGCTCCAGGTTGCTTCTAGCTGCTTAGACGGGCATCCCAGTTCAAGACTACCTAGTGTTTCGGAGTAATCCGGTGAAGTTAAAAACAACACAGACCTGGCTCTGGCCGGTGGGCTCAGCTGGTGGGTGCATTGTCCTGTACACCAAAAGGTTGTGCGTTGGATCCCTGGTCGGGCCTGTTTGGGAGGGAACCGATCGATATTTCTCTCTCTCTCTCCTCGCCCACTCCCCTTTCTCTAAAACCAATAAACATATCCTCAGATGAGGACAGAAAAAAAAAAACAGCACACGTTTGCCGTTTCCCAAAATAGTTATCACCGTGCACCTTGCACGGGCAAGACAGGGAATCAACATATGCTTAAGCTTTCGCGTGCTGATTTTCTCGCCGATACCAGGGTTTATTTTCTTGAGTGCTAGAAATGTTTTATAGTCTCAGCTTAATCTTCGATTTGTCAAACTCCACAGACAAACACAGCTTTGGAAGTTTGGCAGCTTGCTTATCCAGGAGGTGGAAATCTCAGCCCTCCCAGGTTCTGGGCGAGTGATGACTTTAAGATGTCTTTTCGCTTTTTCCATATTTTGAAACAAACCCTGGGGAAAAGAAATTGTATTTGGAAGGAGACTCAGAAGCCAGGTCTATGTGTGATAGGACAAGATGCTTATAGATTGACTTTTCAAAATGAAACCACAAAACTTGAAGCCTGACGTCCCTAGGGCCACATGATGAATGGCGATGGTTTTGGGGAGCCACGGGTTACTTTCTTTTCACATTTATTTCTTTGTGAGGCAGACCGGGGCCTGACCTTTGAAGGGACTGGCACCCTTTGCTGGGGAGAGGAAACTTCTTGAAGGAGCACCTTGTGGCCGCTTTAAGTATCTCGCCAAGCAGGTGCAGTTGCAGGAAAGATTTTGAAGGTGTCAGGTTGCATACTTCGGGCACTGGTTTGTGGTTTGGACTGTGTTTCTCTGAGTCCCGAGTTTGATGTGTAGTTTCAAACCACTCGCCTAGTTCACCGAGTGCCCTTTGGGGTCTTTGACTTGTTCCCTAATTGTTTAGAAATGTCCTCATTAAAAGACAAGGTCAACACGGTTGCAGGTGTGTGGTGAAGTCAGGGATCCTGGGGTGGAGGGCGTGGGGCTGGGCGGGGGAAGAACAGCATGTGGTCCTCCTCTGAGATCAAAGCCCATCCCAGAAACAAAGGCTGCCGGAATATAAACGCTCTCGGTACACTGAGCACGTCTCCTGGTGGGGAGGAACCTCTCCAGTGACTGCTGTCAAACTTGTCATATTTTATTCATGAGTTGTGGTGTGCCTGGCTGAAATAAGAGAAGCCAAGCTCCACATCATAATTATGGTATAAAAAAGATAAAATAGTTCTTATTGTGACATTTTCGAAGAATTCTTCAGTCTCTCCAATAATTCCTTTGAAAAAGTCGCCTGGATGGACTGGGCGTGTGGCCTGTGTCGGTGCTGGCTGGGGGTCCTGGGCACGGTGGCCCTCGGACCCACGTCGACAGCCCCCGTGCCCCCAGTGAGTCAGCGGTGATTGGGAGAGGCCTCCTCGGCAGTGACACGTACATAGCGACGCTGACAGGCAGCTTTGCATCCGTCATGCTTACGTTATTCCTGCGTGGTTGACCAAAATGTCACATTCTTGTTTTTGTGTTTTCGTCTTTTTTATGACTCGTGGGGTCTGCATCATTGGGTACACTTGGTGTGGGAGATTTTGGGAATTGTGGCAGGAAAAGCCTGCTTACAAGTGTACCTGTGCCCTGTTGAAGTTGTGAGGTGGCAGCAAAGGGTGCAGGAAAGAAGCTGTTGGTTACATCATAAATTTGAAGAGTAAGCTAAAGCACACTTAAAAAAGATGTATAAGCTTCACTTAAAAAACAAAGGCCAACTGTGGTTCTAGAGGCCTCCTCCGTTGGCACAGGCTAGGAGGTTCCTCATTTGTTAATTAATTTGTCTGGAGACACCTGTCAACCCACACGTCTAATGCTCGTGGCCACCCCCTCTCTGGTTCAAAGCTTTATGCATCATGGTTTCAGCGTAAGGTGTTTATTCACTCGGGACTTATTTCATCATCCTGGGTTCTTCTGGCCACCTGCGCACCTGTGTATGCTGCCAGGTTGTGAGCTACTTGAGAAGGCAGGTGAGGGAAAGCCTTCCCAGTGTGGTCAGTGCATGTGCCTGACTCCCCTGGTATCGTCTGACCCTGGCACTCGGGCAAGGGAGAAAGTGACAGCGACAAACCTTTTCAGAATTGCTCATGCGTTGATTGCATGTTCATTGTCAGGTAGATACTGTGATACAAGTATCACGTTTATATTTGTTACTGTCTAATGGAGGGCAAACTGAGTTTCAGAGGGAGTACGTGGCCTGTGACTCAGAATCCAGGTATCGGGACTGATGGTGGACGCCAGCTCTTCTGCCCCCGGACCCACGGGGGACACGGGGCAGTGTTTCCCAAACTTTTCATAGCATGCCACACCAGGACAATGGCTTTTCGTGTGTTATACTGGGGGGAAAGAGGGCTGCTTTTTCCAGAAGTGCTCTGCCTGGTCACACCAAGGCCTGTGGGGCTCCAAACCTCATACCTGTGGTTACCAGGGCCCCAGAGGGCAGGGAATGGAGGGGGTTTGTGTGGGTCTTGGTGTAGAGGCCGTGTGGTGTTCGCACCAGCTAGACACGTGCTGGGGAGCGGCCATGATCCCAGATGCAGAGAGGGTCAGCCTGGTGACAGCTGGGCAGTGTCCACTAGCAAGGGAATGCCACCACCTGGTGACATCAGGCAATGTGCCTCCTATCCTCAGTGCCAGCAGTCACTGCATTGTTGTTTGTGGGAATGTGGGCTCTGTGTCGCCAGGTCATCTAATTTTTTTACTGGATTTGCACATGAAGTCTCCCAATTTTTATACTGCATCCCATTGACTCTAGGACACACCTGTTCCATTTTCATAATTTTGTAACAAACGGTCTTACAATCAGTAGTGTCTCAAAGTTATAACTAGCAGCATTCTTTTAGAGGGTGTAAAATATTGGTGCATTTTATCATCTGTGGCCCCTCAGACTTGGTGAATGGTGGTGTGCAGGTTGGCAGGGTGCACCTAAGCCCGTGGGCAAAACCGTCAGGCCCAAGACCTGCCAGTTTGCCGCCGTGACCTGGAGCCAGGACGCCAAGCAGGACCCAGGCCTCAGCTGCGGCTGCTTGTCCCATCACCTGGGATAAACAAATAAATCCTGATGCTGGCTTCACCCCAGACTCTCAGTCGTCCTCGTCTCTGGGGCTGAGGCACCTTCAGGGAGAAGGCCACCTTCTGCCTAGGTTTCCCTGGGGAGGGACACCCGGCGTGGTTGGTGTTTGGGACTTGGCCCAGTTTTCCGCAGCAGCTGGCTGTGAGCTACCTAATTCATGCGTAAGCTAGCAGCAGTGTTCTTTTTAGATGCTTCATTGAAACAGAAGATCTTGCCATAATAGAGGCCCGTCCACCCCAGTGGGGTGTGCCTCGGCGAGGGCGGCTGGCCAGGGGCCTCTCAAGGGTGGGAGAGCAGCTCGCTGGGCTGCCGCTTAGAGTCGCTCTCTGTTTTTACACACGGGACTTTGGAATCTCTTCTCACTCTTTGAGTGACGGGTTGGAGAAAAATCAGTTTTTTGAGCCTTTATCTTTAAAGCGGCTCCTGCAGTTCATTTACCTATTGGTCAATCAGCAGGTGTTAAGTGAGCATCCACCGTGCTGCTGCGTGTCGGCCCCTGCGCTGATCCTGCTTGAATGAGAAGCCCTGGGCGGTGGTGCTGCCCTTGGGACTCCTGGTCTGCGTGTGGGGAGGAGGGGCCCGGCAATATGCTGCATCCGCTCATTTAACATAACGTGTGTGTCGGGCACCTCCGTGACAGCTGCTGCTCTGGGTGTTAGACGTCGTGTAGCAGAGGAAAGGCTAAATCTCTGCCTGCATCGCTGTGTGTTCTAGCAGAGGTGGGCGATTACAGCCAACAGGTGATTAGTGATAAATTCGCAACTCCAGTAATATACTGTAAAGGAAGTAAAATAGCAATACTGTAGAGAAAGAGAAGAGAGGACTGACTTTAGGCAGGATTTTTGGGGAAGGCTTCCTCACCAACGTGATATTTGAGCTTATGCCTGAGTGACAGAGTCATCCATGCAAAGATAGTATTAATGATCACTTACATTTTAAAAAAAGACTTATTTTATTTTTTAGAGAGAGGGGAAGGGAGGGAGAGAAACATCAATGTGTGGTCGCTTCTTGCATGCCCCGCCCCACTGGGGACCTGGCCTGTAATGTGCCCTGACTGGGAATCAAACTGGCGACCCTTTGGATTACAGGTCGGCACTCAGTCCACTGAGTCACACCAGCCAGGGCTGATTACTTACATTTTTAATCATGCACACTTTTCATGCCCTGGGGACTGTTCTAAATTCTTTATGTTCATTAACTCAATCCTTTTAATACTCCATACTAATCCAACAAGGGAGATGGGTATTATGAGCCCCATTTTACAGAAAGAAAAACCAGAGGCACAGGGAGGTTAAGTCTCTTGGGCAATGTTTGAGGTCCCGTAAATGGTGAAGCTAAGCATTGAATCCAGGCTGTTTTGCTCTGAGCCCGTATTCTTGGAACAGCGGCTACAAAAGTCCTTAGGATCAAAAAAGTTTAAGGGGCTCAAGGATGCCCGGTGTGGGTGTAAGTGCCGGAGGGGGCCAGAGAGCAGGGGCTGCATTTCAGCCCCAGCTGCGGCCCCAAGTCGTGAGGGCTCTTTCAGGCCCAGCTTAGGAGTTAGGGTTTTATCTAAATTGCTTTAGGCAGTGTGGTTGGTTGAATAATGACTCCCTCCGCCTAAAGCAGGGGTGCCAAACTCATTTTCACCGGGGGCCACATCAGCCTCTCGGTTGCCTTCAAAGGGCCAAATGTCATTTGAGGACTGTATAAATGTAACTGCTCCTTAACTAGGGGCAAGGAACTTGGCGCTGCCGCTGGGCAGAAGCAAGGTGCTGGGCTGGATAACACAAGGTGGAGGGCTGGATTCTGCTCACGGGCCTTGTGTTTGCCGCCTGTGCCCTAAACATACTTGTGTCCTAATCCTCAGAATCTGTGAATGTGTTATTTTACATGCTAAAAGTGACTTTGTGCGCGTGATTACGTTAAGGATCTTTAGGTGGGGAGCTGAACGTGGATTATCCAGGTGGGCCCAATGTAATCACAAGCGTCCCCCTGCAGGAAAGGCCAGACAGAGCGAAGGCAAAAGCAGAGGGCGCTTGTAGGGTGCCAGCTGCTGACTTTGGAGGTAATGTAGGGAGGGGACACGACCAAGGAGAACTGGAAAGGCAAGGAAATGATTGTCCTCGGCAGCCTCTGGAGGGGGTGTGGCCCTGTGCGCACTTGGGGTTTGGTCCGGTGAACCCCATTGGAGACTTCTGACCACCAGGACTGTAAGTTTGTTCACTTGTGTTGCTTTAAGCCACCAGCTTCTTATAGCAGCATCAGGAAACTGTTGGGTCGGCCAGAAAGTCCCTTTTGCTTTTTCTGTGAGATGGCTCTGGTAGTACTTAGTTGTCTTTAACTTCATTCAAAACCATGTTATTAGATTGTATTGTGATAGCTGTCATATCAGTGTGCATTTAAACAATTATTAAGTTGGAGAATTTTTGTGCAGCCATTTTAATATTGAAGATGGAAGAAGACATGCAACATTTTTGATGTATTATGCTTTATTATTTCAAGAAAGGTAAAAGTACAATTGAAACACACAAAAAAAGATTTGTGCAGTGTACGGAGAAGGTGTGTGACTGATCGGATATATCAAAAGTGGTTTGTGAAATTTCTTGGTACTATTGACATTTTGGCCAAATAATTCTTCGCCGTGGGGCTGTCTTATGCATTGGAAGATGTTTAGCTGCACCCCTGGCTTCTACCCACTAGAAGCCAATAGAGGGAGATAGCCGACATACTCAAAATATCCAAATCAATAAGGTTATTGGTGAAAGTGAAAAGTGCGTCTTTTGCAGAAAAAAAACATAATAGACTTTTTGGCCAAACCAGTAACACAAGCAGCTGTTTAAGGGTTTTAAGTGATAGATAGGTGATTTGAGTTTGCAAAAGGTCTCCCTGATTCTCTGACTGACACATGGGTTAGAGGGAGAAAGAGATTCAGAAAGAGAGGGGAGGAGGAGGAGGGGGAGGGGAGGAAAGGCGAGAGTGGAAGCAAGCTGAGACTCGGCCTTGCTGCTGTTCGGTACTCCAGAGGGCTGAGGGTCACTGCGGCGATGGAGGCGGAGCCCAGGGCTTGCTGATGAATGGAAGTGCTCCGAGGCAACCTGAGAATTAGACAGCAGGCAGAGGAGGGCATGAAGGAGCTTCCAGGTGGTTGCGGAGCTTGGAGGAATACCGGAAGAAGGCAGTGCCGAAAAGGTAGTGCTTCAAAAAGAAGAGAGACAGGACCTCTGTTTGGGAGGTTGCCAGAGGTCACTTGGGCTGTGGATCGAGCACTGGCAGTTGGATTTGGCGAGATGCAGAAGCGAGATGGGTCAGCCTGGGTGGTATGACATAGTGGCTGGGTGTCTCTCCGTGGACTGAGTCTGTCTCATTCGCCGTGGCATAGAGCCTGCCACGGAGAACATGCTCTGCAGAGAATGTGTTGAAATGGACAGATGGTTGAATTTTGAAGTGGAGAGGGAAAATCACCCTTAGCTGGGGTTCTGGAAGCTTCGTGGAGTTAGAGGGATTGGGCAGGGCCTTGAGAGACGGTTTGGATAGGCGTGGAGGAAGTGGCCGGAGCTCCAGGTGGGAGAAGAGTTGCGATTACATGCCCGTGGAGCTCCTCACCTGTGCCCGGCACTCCGGGCTCAGCCTGGGGCCTGAGACGGCTTGCTCACCAATTAACTAAGAGCCACTCTTGGAGGGGGTGGTCCAGGAACCCCAAAAGAATATCTGTTGGCTAAGTGAGATCATCCGCAAATAGGCTCTTTGAGAACCTACCAGGAACCCTTTGAGGTGAATTATTGTGAAGATACTATTTAATGTACTGAGAACTGACCCAGTGTTGTTAGCCTAGGACATGTGAGAGCCAAATTATATGCTGCAATGATCAAAGACCAATTTTCTGCAAAATTGACATTTTCATTTCTTTTTAAAAAAGGAGCTTCAGTAAATGGGGAATGTAATTTTTGCCCTTGGTGGTAAGATCTTGTTTGGGAGGGTGGCAGGGAGAAATTGGTGGAGAGAGCTCCAACAGCTGGAAAGCAATTGGCTTGGAGTTCAGGAGCAAGCAGCAATTCCAGTGATTCCTTTTAAGGGTGACATTAATGTTTAATGTGATTGGAATAAAATCTCTAAAGCAGAGGTCAGTTTTCAAAGAAGCACTGAAAATCTGCAAGAAAACACCCATAGCCCCCTGTTTGGGCAGACACACTCATTTCTTAGAGCTTCTGCCACCCAAAGCCTGGATGGAGTTTCAGGTGTCCAGAAAGCTTTTCTGTCCCCCCCCCCCCTCAGCAGGGTTGAAAGGGCAATGACTGCAGTTTCCCCAAGAGCCTGAAAGCACAGGCGCCCTGTGGCCAACACATAGATAACCAGCCAGGGGGCCCTCCACGGCGGGGACACTGGAACTAAGGAGCTAACAAGGCGTGTAATTAGATTAATGCACGTGATCTAGGGGCTGGCGACGTGCTTTTCAGGACAGTGGATGTAAAGGAGCTGCACAGAAAGCATTGCATCTAGGAGTTCCACGTTATTATTCCCATTGGAAATGTTCAGAACACTTGGAATAATTGAGAAAAGAACCTCCTCCAGGGGCCGTGGCCAGCGTGGGCCCTGGCAGGTGGTCGATACCAGGCTGGGGTGGTGGTGAGCAGGGACACGGCCTTATCTCGCTCAGCTGCTGCTGGCTTACCTGGGACTAATGCTGCTCTGTGATTTCTTTCTGAGGTGGAACGATGCGGAAAAGACTGTTTTCCCTTCCCGTAGCTCAGTAGGAGGTTCCCACATTACTTTCTTGGCACACAGACTGACCAGGCCAGCCCTAACCGAATAGGCTAGTTATTTCTTGATGGGTCCCCTCTAGCTGCCCTCTTTTCCTCCTTCAGCTCATTTGGAGAGAAAGAAATTGCCCACTGGAAGCTTGCCAAGCCCCCTTCACCCGGGTGCAGGTGTCTGCAATGCAGAGCCCCCAGCCCCTCCTAGTATAGAGTCACGCCCCTCACCTCTGACCACTGGGACCCCAATAAAACAGATTTTACCATGCACCCTCCCCTCATTCCCTACTTCTCATTTATTCCTTCACCTCTCTTTGAGATGTAATGCTGCCCTCTTGGTCCCTAAGTGCCAAATCTGTGCAGTTTGTAGAGTAAAATGTCGCCGAAGCCACCCAGGTAATTTCTCATCGAGGCGCTGACAGTTTGCTAATTAATATGATTTTGGTCATTGCAGCCTGTGGTGAAGTTGAACCAATTTCCCAGGGGTAGAAAGTCAGACATTAATCCACTAAGCCAACTAAATTACTGGCATGTGTGAGAGAAGACAATTTCATCAGGAGTATTTTCCTGTGGTGTGACATCGAGCTTTGCAGGTCGTGGCCTTTTAAGAGCATTTTCTAGTCTGATGACAGGGGAACCTGGATTCCTGATAGCACAGTTATATAATTGAGATCCTCCCAGTTCAACACAGGCTTACGCTGTTGGCCTGCCATCGTGAGGGGCGCCAGCTCTATTCCGAAGCTGGAAAAGGAGTCGCCAGCACCGTTTCCTCTCAGGCTGAACGCAAGCTAATCCAGAAGAGTGTCTGTTGCCTTCCCATTCTCTGAGGCACAGCTGTCTTTGCCCATGAACCACGGGAGCTTACCTTTGAAACATTAGCTGTTCGCCCTCATAATTGCTCCATCCTCTAATTTAATGAAAACCTATTAAACCGAAACAATAATTAAAATGAGACATTATCTCTGTAGGAGGTTTGCATATTAAAATCACTTGCATTTCAATGCAGGCAGGTTTTTATTCTTGAAACACAGCATTTGAAGCAACATGTAAAAATGATTTTTAAGAAATCATCATAAATTAGACCTTGGCAGTTAACACGATACCCTACTGTTTACTATTGAATTTGAGTCGATGTGGCAAGGTCAAGGCCAATATGACATTTAAAATGTCTCTTTCATGCCTGAGGATTAGGACTGTGCACAAAAGGGAACGAATTATAATTAGGTCAGTCCGCTGCTCCAAAGTTTTTAAGCAGGCAAGAGATTGTACTTCAACGTATGGGGGAGTTTCGGGTCCTGGGGGAGGGAGGTCCCTCAGGGAGGGGAGGACTGGCATCTCGGTGGAATGGAGTGAATGAATTTAATGATTATTTCTCGTCTGGGGTTAGGGAAGCCCGTTCAGAAACATATAAAAGGAGTTGCAGAGGTTGGAGTCAGAAGAGGCACCTTGGGCAGGTCACTGATCTTTGGTAAGCCGGAGATTCCTTATCTTGACAGCGAGACTGCTGATGCCTACGCAGTGAGTTATTATGCATGTGAAATGCCATCAAGTATGAGAGTATTTTGGCCTATGTTAAAGCTCACACTTTAGGGTGTAGATTTCTGAGCCTCCTTTGCAAAGCTTCTCAGAAATGTTGTAAAGAGAGGGTGGGGGAGGGGAAGTATTGTACAGGAGACGTGTAGTAGTCATGTTCCACATATTCTTGAAAATCTTTTTTATCCTCACCCAAAGACATTTTTTTCCATTGCTTTTGGAGAGACAGGAAGGGAAAGAAACATTGATGCACGAGAGAAGCATCGATCGGTTTCCTCCCATATGTTCAACCAGGGATTGAACCCGTAACCCAGGCTTGTGCCCTGATTGGGAATCGAGCCCTCAACCCTTTGGTTATGGGATGAGGCTCCAACCAACTGAGCCACACTGGCCAGGACTCCATGTATTTTTTTATTACTCTACTGAATCCTACAAGATGGGTGGTATTACTCCTATGTTACAGGAGAGGCAGCTCAAGGGTGAAGGAAGGAAGCTGAGTTATCCAAGGTCTTCCAGAGTTTGCATGGCGGAGCTGGCTTCCAGACGCTGGCTGGGCTGAGACAGATGGACGGGGCGCGAGGCAGTGGTGCCTCTACTCTTGTAGCAACTTCTAAATATACAGCCCAGCATTGTTGATTCTGGGCATCACGCTATACATGGCATCCCTAACGCGTACTTACCTCATAACTAGAAGGTTATGCCGTTTGCAGTGCAGTCGTAATCATATCAGATCTTCTCACCACTCTTTTCTCTTTTGTTCTCTTGCCCTGTGATTCAGATTAAACTGCATCCATCTGCGCTATAACTCTCTTTACTCGGAGGCGTCCAGCTGAGCTGGGGGTGGAGGGACAAGGATCACTGGTGGGCTGTGGAGCGAGTGGGAGGAAGCTGCCCAAAGAGGGGTGGTTACAGTTTGCTGATGTCTTCGTGACGGGGGGAGGTGTTGGCATTCCTTACTGGCATTTTAAATGTTTATAAGAAGAGCCCAGCTGCCCCACTGTGCCTATCCAATTAGTAAAATTATGGGGGCACCAGAATTTCTTTTGATTGAGTCACATAGTAATTACAAAAAATTGATTAATATCATATGTCACAGGATTCCTTGTGCTTAGTCCCATAACAGAGGAGTAGGGGATGCTCAGCTGGCTTTATTATTTATTCCTTAGACAGCTCATTTTAATGTGCTTTTTCTCAACAAGTTGGGGTTGTAGTTGAGTGTCTTTGGTAAACCTCTTTGGCTATGTTGTGCTCCAGACTTTGGAGTCAAGCTAGATTAATTATTAATGTGACAGACATTTGGTGAAGCTCTGCCATGAGCCCGGCAGCGTGCAGTGTGTGGGTAACGTACTGGTTAACCGTTCCTCGTGGAATTTCCGTCTAGTGGGCGTGAGAGCCATTCATGAGATGATTACATACATGAAACCGTGATGTATTACGAAAATATAGTGAAAAAATTCAGGGAACCTGAGCTGGCCTGACGGAATAGCCATGAAGCTGGCACCCACAGAAGAGGGAGGAAGACAGGGGTCACTGTAGATGGGGCTGCACCAAGGTGGGGAGGCGCAGGGCCCTGGGAAGAAGGAAAGGTGGCTTGTGTGGCTGGAGTGCGGGAGTGTGAGGGGGTTGGGAGAGCAGAAAGGGACGATGATGAAGTAGGTGGGGTGCCAGGTGAATGCTATGGAGTGTCCTGTGAGAGTCAATTTTGTCTCCATTCCCTTGCCCCGAGCCTGGGCAGGCCATAAAAACCTCGCTGTGCCTCAGTTTCTTCACCTGGAAAATGGGGAGATGTTGATATGTAGCTCACAGAAGTGTTTTACAAACACATTGTTCATAAATGTTTCCTGAGTGCACGTAACTGGTCAGGCACCAGGTGTATGATGGCGAATTGTCCCTTTTCATGCCCCAAGTGCCGGGGTCACACACACTGGGGACTAGCAGATGTGGCACAGCAGAGAGTGTACTGTGTGGGGCCAGCCTGTCATTAGGAATCCCAGCACCATGCTTCCTAGCCCGGCATCTTTCAGAAAATTACTTAAATTTTGTACGCCTTCACTTTTTATTGTCTGTAAAATAGGAAAAATAATAAAGTATTGTAAGTGAAATGATATGTGCAAAGCAGTTAACCTTGCATTTGGCAGCATAATAAGCCCTACACATTTGCTTTTTTGTCATTTTGGCTTCTGGAGCTAATGGAGGTTTAATGGGATGTTATTGTGAACTTGTTAGTGGAGATAGAAATTCCGGCACATTAAGTGGGAGTCTCCTGGTATCCACACTACTTTCTAATTGTGACTTTGGCTTCTTTGAAAGCTGCTCGGATCAGTAATATCCCACGTTCTCAAAGAAAGGCTTCAGGACCTAACACAGTGTTCCCTGCTCCCCGTACCTACCCGCCCTGCCCCCGACCCCTGACTCAGCAGGACTTGCCCCATGGACGATTGGCCTGGCTGTCTTGAATTGGCAAATTTCCTCAGTACTCAGAAATGCAAAGCCAACAGACATTTCAAATGAACAGGTGCTAATTCACCTTTTGGGACCACTGTTACCTCGAGTGTAGGTGGCGCTCAGGCTGGAAGCTTGCGCCATGCCCTATATTGGGCTTCTGCCGCGTTGAGGTTCCTGGTGGAAACTGCCGTGATTGCTCCGAGGTCACCTGGATTCCCCATTAGTCAAGGCTGAGGCAGGCAGCCCCAGTGTGTTTGTTTTGTCATGTTTCTGGCTGCTGCTGTTTTTGCTTGTTCAGTTCACCAGTCTTTGGAGAGTTCCCTTCAATATTAGGTTGAGTAGATGCTTTCCTGCTGGACTTCTAGTGAGAGAGATGCTTGCAGAGAAAGAAAAATGCAAGGATAATGGAAACACATGGGGGTCCGCATCTGCACAGCCAGCCCCTCCACGCATGCCCTCCTCCCCGCTCTCTCCTGCTTGGTAAACGCTCACTCATCTTTTCTGACTTGGGCCCAACGATGCTTCCACCACGATGTCATTCCCAGCCTCCAAGGGCCCCCTCCTTAGTTTGTGCATTGCCTTACCCTACCCATTGTCTCCAGGTAACTGTAACTGTCTTGCTTCTGGATCAACCCGCGAAGGCAGGAACTGTATTTTTACCTTCATTTCCCAGGTGCCCGGCGCGGTGCCTGGCACACAAATATGTGTTTGTCCACCGTGAAAATCACCACCCTGCTTACCCTAGCAGTCAGGGAAAAGACAGATGAAGCTGTGCGTACATCAGAGAAGCGTGACAGTGCCGGCATTTATTTTCTTTCCTCTCTGCTCTCCAGGCTCCTCCCTAC
>PVKM010030363.1:0-17319 GCA_004027735.1 Carollia perspicillata
AGATTCTATTAGAAGTTAATGATATGCTTCTATATGTGTTTCTATAAATCAATTATATTACAGAATTTCTGAGTTCAAAACAATTGAACTTTATTGAACTTAAATCTGAACTTTTACATGAACTTTATCTAGTGTCATGTAAACAGTGTCCTCACAGTCCCACCCAAAGACATTATCAGATCTTTGTGAAAATCAAATTTCTCAATATTCAGTAATTATGTAGTAAAACTAGTTAAAGGCCTACAAAACTAGTGTTAAAGGTGATTAAGCAAAGTTAATGATTACAAAAAAATAATTATACTTCCACGGTGAATTTCAAAATTATAATTGGATGGCCTATCTCTGTTAATTAGATAATTAACACAAAAAATCAGGAAAAATGAGTGCTTTGAAAATTGCATTTTTTAGACATCTCACATTTAGATATGATCTTAACATAATTCGACATCACCAATATTCCAAAGTTAAGGGAAGACGATTTAGATTTCATTTTTCACAATAACCAGTGATTATCCAATTAAGGTTATTGCTATTACTTTCTTTTTCCTTCCAAACCAAATTTCATCAAAAGAGCAATAAAGTTCAACCAAAAGTCCAAACAAGTAGCAGGTGAATTTACCTATTGATTGCTTCTACCAGAGGAGTAAATGTGAAAGATTATATTTTATTCTGTTCTTTAATTGCCCCAGACACAAAATAGAACATTTATACTAAACAATTCAATTATCATATCTACACAAAACTTATTTGTATCCTGCTTAATTATTAACTATTGTAGCAACTCTTTATTTTTAGTGTTTATATATAAAGTCATAGGATCATTTTTATATTGCTAATGTAAAAGGTTAAAATTATACATCATCAACACACTATTCTTTGGATCAATATAGAACCAAACTGTGAAAGAACACAGTGGGGTGGCCTGTCACAGTTGGATGTTGGAGTGGCCTGCTACGGTCAGCCGGACTCTTTGTATTTTTCATAAAGGGCCCACACACATGCACACACACATATACACTGGAAATAAATGAAAATAAAATATATGCCCTCATAAAAATGATAATTATTTTTGATATTATATCCTTGAATAGAGGAACTATCCTAAAAGGTAGAATCAAAATTAAAATATATATTAGAATTTAGAGTTTTTTGCTGCAATACTAACCCATTAAAAAAAAACTAATAAGTATCTGTTAAATGAAAGTTCCCAATTCAGAGGATAATCAAAATTTGTCCTAGTTAAAACCCCCAAATTTTGATATTCGAGTTATTCACAGTACATAATTTAAGAAGGAAGCATATGTTTTGATAGATACCTGTTTACACACATCCATATCCAGTTGGGTGGTAATATATGACAGAGAATGTATTTTAAAATTTAGGATTACATCACTTGTTTATTGCAAGGTTTTCCTTGACTTCAGTTGTTTTTAATTAGGTATCAAGGTATTTGAGGAGATAAAGCACATAAAATTCTGTTGATAAGTTGCCAATAGAAAGCCAGACTTTGCCAAAAAATTCAGAGTAGTTTGAATTAAGAGGATGAAAGTCCACTCCTAACCTGAGGTTGACTCCTACGCATTCAGTCATTCTGGTTCAGCCACAGGAACAAATCCACTGCAAGGATGAGGGGACTGTGGGGCACAGGTTAGGAATGAGGGTGTCCGTGGACCTGGAGGAGCAGGCAGAACAAAGGCTAGAACTCCGCAGTGAGTGGATTGGAGCCCTGGGGCACTGGAGCCAGAAAAGGAAATGCATCTTAGGCAAAAAGCATACAAAGACTTTTCCTAGGATGTTTAGATAAGAACCTGCAAAGTCTTCCCCAAGTGAAAAGTGGCTGAAATGTGGAAAACTGAAAATCATGGGCCTGATGTCATTGCCTCTGAACACAGTGTCTTCCAGAAAATAGTGCCTTCCTCTTTGCTTCCACACTGCTACTTTGTGTTATGGCAAATTCTAACCCAGAGTCACATAGAAAAGTAATTTGGGGGCATATAGTTTCCTGTGTTGTGTCTCAGTATGACTAAAGTGAGTGACACCATGCACCTTACTTACCATCGTATTCCCAGAGCAGAGTATGCAATGCATTGGTGGTAAAAGTTCTGCAGTACAGATTTGCTCTATTCAATGGACTTGAATATAATTCCATCAAATAAACAGGAGAAAAGAAAAGATATCGGGTCCTGCAATATACTAATTTAGCACTTGTGGATAATTTAGTGCCTATTTTATTTGACTTAGAAGTGCACATCATTCAATATTGTCAGTAATTATATTGTCTAGAAATGCTATGTAGAAATATTGATATATATATATATATTTTAAACTAGGGAAGCAACTGCTATATACTGAGTGAGTTTTATGATGCTATGGCACATGTACAGATATATGAAATGTGAGATTATTCATTATACCACTTTCATGTATAATTTATTTTGTGGGCTATTTCTGTCTTACATAATAGTAACATATATTTTAAAATTGTCATTAAATTAAATTGAATATAATTAAAATTGTGATAAGTGGCTATAACAAATATAAAAATAAAACCAAATCACTACAGTGCCATAATATTAATTCAAATGTTTTAAATTGATACAATTTAAAAAGGTAGTGATTGTCTTATTATTTAGTTTATTACATAATAGAATCTACCCATGAACAAATACATTTTCCCTTTTAGATAAAGATACACACTAACAAATTATTCACAGAGTATTCTCAGAAACTTCATTGAATCAAGTAGACATTATTGAAAATTAATAAAGAAAAAGTTTTAGTTTCCACATGAACTCTCCCCTTAAGCTGTTTATAAATCATTTGGATGAACGTAAGTAACATACTTTCAAGCATCCATCCTGGCAGTTTAATATCAGCCTGCTGACCACCAGGTTTAGAGTTCACCTGCTTCAAGGAAAAATAACCTATATGCATACATGCATAGCGTATGGACACAGGCAAAAGAATGGTGAAGGTGTGGGGGGCACTGAGGGCTTTGCATAAGGGGAGAAAAGGGGAAGAAATGAGAGACATCTGTAACTGTCAACAATAAAACAATTTATTTTTTAAAAGGAAACTATCCTCACTATCCCTGCTTTTTGTCTACATTAAGCCCATTAAAGTCATGTGGCCAAGAGCCCTTCTATCAACATCGTCATCCACAGACCAGAAGCATTGGCATCATGCGGGGGGGATTACAAGAAAAACAAAATCTTGGATTGGCTCCATATTTCCAGCTTCCCAGGTGGTTGATATGTGGCTTAAAGTTTGAGAATAATATTTCAAAATAACATGTCTCCCTAATATTTAATTTCTAACCCAAGTGTCCTTCCCACTCTCAAGCCCGCACTGACTGAGAGTATTGCTTCTCTACACCAAATGTGTCTCTATTTGCTGCTGCTTAAAGCCTTGTCTTCATTTCTCTCTCTCTCTCTCTCCATGAACGGTGGCTTTCCTTTGAGGACAAGACTTCCCTGCGCTTCTCTCATTAGCTGCTGATTGTCCCTTTACACTGACCGTATGGACCACAGGCTCAGTAATGGGGAGAACGATTTTGTGTCGTTCGTCTACTTCGTTGCCACCTCCAAACTACTGTTATTATGCTCTCTCATCAACATAGTTTGCTTCTTGGCAGACATAATATAAAACAAAATCAGACCTGTGAATATTTAACTCTATTTTAGAGGATTAGCCCATGCATTCACTTGTTTACAAAACCAATTGACTAATGTAGTTGAGAGATCAGAATAAATTAAATTATCTGTCAAATTTTATTCTATTTCATACTTGTTTTACAATTTCAACTTTTGCTGCTTCTAATGTCCTGTGGTGATGACATCAATTTCAAACCTTGACCTGGTGGTAAATGCCAGACTAATTTTAACAGTCTTACTGCCTCTCCTTTCAAAAAGACAAATACTTGTCGAGGCAAACATGTAAGTCATCTTAGAAGGCCATGCTTCACTACTGCTTGCTAATCGTTAGTTGGCATGTACAATTCGCACCAAATGAATTTTCTTTGTCATATTTTGAAGAACAGTAACATGTTGAAAAATCCCCAAGTGTCATAAAGGTCAGTCATCTTGAGCACAGGCAAAATCACGCAAGGGAGGCATATCAACGTATTTCTAGAACTCCCGTAGATTGGGATGCATCTTATTAAGGGTTTCACCCTCCACCGAGAATTATTATATTGTTTCATAATAGTATTGTGTTGAGAGCAGAATGATGTATGATGAAGAATATGGAACAGGATTGAGTGAAAATTGACTCGAGGAGTGTGGGCACAGAATTCAAAAAATGACTTTCATCTTCTAATTTAGGTCATAATTAATTATATAGATAACATAACAGCATTTGTATTAATGTAAGGCCCAATGGTTTCTCCTTGTACTGAGGATAGTAATATTCATCATGGAATGAAGTTACTTTAATTTTTCAATTTTAGAAAATATCTGACAACAGCAAAGAATAATACTCACTTTTTCCACGAAGATTTAGTCGCACTAAAACTTTAACAGTCGTTACAATATCCCCTCAGACAGTGCTAGAAGAGACCAGGCTAGACCCTCCTCTTATTGTATTCCACCAACTGACAAAGGACAACAAAAACGGCACCATGTATTTCCTATTTTAACATTGTATGCTACAGTAGGCTGGCATCACTGTGGGTTCATGAAGTTTTGTGTGTATCTTTATGTCTCCATTACTGATGCATGCTAATGAATGTGAGTATTCTTTTCATCTCCACTTTTGAAAAGTATCAGTAATGCCATTTTAACTGCCTATGGTTTTATCAAGCCTTCAGCTGTTATCATGCCCATTTATATGAGCAATGAGACATATGTGCCCAATTTCCAATTACACTTATTCTGAAATTCTTCTTCAGTGTTCTAATGTATTAACCGGCAGTGCTTATGGACCAACATAATCATATAAATAGGGTTAGTGATCTGTCTTCCATTTCCAAACAGACATGTTGGGGCTATGTGAATGCCAGATTATTTAACATACTTCTTCTACGTTGGATCCTAAGGAGTTTGTCATGTCGCTGGTTGTATGCTTTGGATTGACCTGGGTTTATAACTCTCACTTGCTCCAATATACACAGGAAAAATAAATCTAGACTATTCATTTCAATATCTCCAGTTATCCTGATTAATAATACATCATTGATTTAATGCACCAGGCTGCAAACTAGTGGTATTTTCATCAATGACCCAATTTGGATTCCTTCCAGATGAATTATAGCACAGAAACAGAGTGCTAATATCATTTTGATTTAAGACAAAATGGGGAGAACGCTGTCCTTTTCATACCAATAAAGTTGGGGCTTGTGCACAAGGTACACTGATGATGAAAATGATGCATTTGCTGTATTCAAGATTGTGTATACCTTGCCTGAGGCTGGGTTATGATTTTCCCCAGATATAATAATATATAATATTTATTTTGTAATGTTGAAAATACCTGACCCATTTGCCAGTATTCATGGTGAATTGATAATGTTTCATATGTTTGCTTGAGTGATTCACCTGGAATTTTAAAGGTAGTGGTTTGGCATGGAACAATCATTTTTCTCTGGAGTGTCTTTAATAATTTAACTGAACCTGATTGATTGTGAGATGATAAGATATCAAGAAAATTATATATCATCTAAGGACTCATTATGGAACTGTTTCTCTAAGGGAATTTTAATTAAAATTTCCCTGTGACATATATAATTTTATTAACCAATGTCCCAATGCATTCAATAGAAAGAAACCAAAACAGTTACATTTTGGAGAAAATATTGCCCATGAAAACTTTAAATTTAATTATTATCATAATATACATACTGAGAAACTATCAAAATTAGATTTTTTCCTCCATTATATACCTTGCTTGACATCATCTCAAAGTATTGAGGAGACGTTTAAAAAGTACTTTGATTAGGTTCCTGTTAAAGGTGAGATCATGTGGTATTTGTCTTTCACCCCCTGGCTTATTTCGCTTAGCATAATGCTCTCCAGTCCATCCATGCTGTCGCAAAGGGTAGGAGCTCCTTCTTTCTTTCTGCTGCACAGAATTCCATTGTGTAAATGTACCTTAGTTTTTTTGATCCATTCATTTACTGATGGGCACCTCGGTTGCTTCCAACACTTGGCTATTATAAATTGTGCTGCTTGAACATTGGGGTGTCTAGGTTCTTTTGGATTGACGTTTCAGGGTTCTTAGAATATAATCCAATCAGTGGAATTGCTGGGTTAGAACATAAAAAAACAAACAAACAAGCAAAATATAACCAAAGACACTGAAATCGAGAACAGGCTGACAGTGACCAGAGGGGAGAGGGGAGGGAATTTCAGGGGAAAAGGGGAAGGGTTTGCAGGAACAAGTATACAGGACACATGGACAAAAATAAGGGAGGGTGAAAATGGGAGGGAGGTGGGGAGGTCTGGGTGGGTGAGCTGGGATGGGAGTAAAAGGCAGAAAACTGTACTTGAACAACAATTAAAATTTAAAAGTACTTTGATGTTCTTAAACATACTGGAATATTTGTCCAATCACCACCCATGGAAGTACAGATAAAATCAAACACTTGATGGTAACTAGTGTTTATAATAAGAAGAATTTTGAGAAAACAAAGATGTCTAGAAAACAGAACTTTGTTCACTTAGACAATTTTCTTATTAGTACAGTTAATGGCCCAAGCAACTAGGATTCAATAAATCTCAAATAAATTATGTACACCCACTTTTGCTCATAGTATGCCTAAAGTGCAGTTTTAATATAACTCCAGGGGAAAGATATTACTGTTATGTTTTTATCATGAAATATTTCTGATCTCTCACATATTTTCTATAAAGCACAGTATTTATAATACCCAGGTGTATTCGGTGTCCATTAGGAGAATTTAAATAAATAAAAATTGCTCATAACTTCTGTGTTTATTTTTTAAAATGGAAATACTAGACACATGATTTTCTATATTTTTAAAAGTGTCAATATTCACTAATGATTTTAAAATACATGTGTCTCTTATTATCAGGCCCAATTAGATCTTTAAGAATTTGAATATGCTGCAAGAAATCTGAAACTTTTTAAAAGCCTAGGACTAGAGTTACTATTATAATCACAGACATGAACTAAACCAAAATGCAAAGATATCATTTTATGTACATTAAATTAATTGTATTTTAAAGATTAATATCACTAATTCCAACAACACAAACAAAACCATTATACCAAGGGAAGGAGCTCCTGTCAACTATTCATAGTAAAGTAAAATAGTTTGGAAAAAAAGTTTGAATTTAAACAAATGGAAATACTATACATACAAATACAAGTAGATATTCATACACATATATTGTATATTGTATAATAATACGCATTATTTTGATTGAAATTTACTAAAGAAGATATTTTATTATGTGGTAGCTGTTCTCTTAATTTTAATCTTAACTTTAAAGCACATTTGCACAGATATGTCT
This sequence comes from Carollia perspicillata, assembly GCA_004027735.1. Taxonomy (NCBI): domain Eukaryota; kingdom Metazoa; phylum Chordata; class Mammalia; order Chiroptera; family Phyllostomidae; genus Carollia; species Carollia perspicillata. The sequence goes on from PVKM010030363.1 coordinate 7,473, forward strand.
GAATCTGCAATACAATGCGAATTTTAACAGACACCAGATTTCCAGGTTTTTTAGCAAACATTATTATACACAAACAATTAACTCTAATGAAGCTTTGATTAAGAACAGAAAACAATTCAGCCCAGTCATTCCTCTAGAAATTGTTTTTCTTCAACACAATGATGAATCAAAAATTTCCATCCTGAGCCATCAAAGTTCCCTAACCTCCGGAACTTTATGCTTCGACGTATTGGACATTTTCATTTGGAAGATCTGGAACACCTTAAGTTTTATATCTTCCCACTTTAGCCCCACCTTCCCTTTATTTTTTATGTCTGAGGGGATGACTCTTTAGAGCCACCCTGCTAGACAAGTCAGAAAACAACAAGGCATCTTACATTCCTTCCTTTAAGTTGAGGATTCTTTGTCACAAACAGCTATTATGTCTGCTTATCACCATTTAGGTCCATGCCTGTACCATACGACAGGGGCAAGTTGTTACTTTCCTGGTCTCTTAACTTGCCTTACCTCCTCACAATCCATTTTACACTCTCATGGAAGTAAATTTTTATTAAAATATAGTTGACTATGCCATTTCTTTGTTCATAATACTGAAATGGATCACTTTAACCATGAAAATATCAATATTACATCCCACCCCTTCACAGTATATACCAAGTCAGTATTATCACATATTAGGTTTAAGATTCTCTCTGCACGTCAATCGTTCCCAAACCCTGGGGATTTCTTTGGTTTTCCAGCTTCTCTATCATTTTACATGTGGCTTTCTTGTCTTAAACACCCACATCAGACTTATTAGGAAGTCTCAGCACAACCACATTTCTCTTGTAAAGAATTTTCTAACAGTCCTGTAGAGGCTCTGGGGGTTAAAAACAAAACCCCCTGTGACTTTGTATGCCCTATTTCTATTGTGCAGTTATTTTATAACCATAAAAAATGTAAGTGACTCTTCTCTTCCTGGGGTGTACCTTCAGGAACATAGGTGTCTCATGTACTTCAAGCCTGAAGGGTATTTTCTTTCACATGAGTGCACTCCAAATTCCAGGCCAATGTGCTATACAACTATATTGACACAATTATCTTCCTTATGAAAAAAAAAAAGTTGTCTTTGCTGGAACAAACATAAACAAACAACACAGAGTCAAATTAAGAGATGCTTACATTTTTAAAAACTACCAGTGTCTTGGTGCACAAACTATACATCATTGATTGGACCTACAAAAATTTTACATATATGTATATAAATGATACCTTCACCCGAAACAAAATATGCAGAGTTAACTGCAGTTTTAAGGGAACTGAATCTGCTTATGCTTAACACCATCTCTGCTTATTATAATTTAAAGACAAATGCAATTTTAAAATTAAAAATTAATGTTCTGATTCTTATCGCTATTAAAATGAGAAGGCTATGTAAGGGTCTTAGGAGAAATTTTATGCATCTGTCATGGAGAAGTCATGTTTGGTATTCCTTAAATATGTATTTTACTTTTTATAGCTCTTCAGAAAGTATAACTCTTGTCTATTTTTTTTTCTTTTTCAAAAACCCAAAATCACCTTGACAATGATTGCTCCATTTGAAGCATTTGAGCAAGAACAGCAGAGCCATTTGGCCAAGGACTAAACACTTTCAAATGGGCTGAGATACTGACTCCAGACAGCCAAATGACCATTAAAACCGAGATGGGCGGTTGCGGAACATGAAACTAATTTGAGAAATGTGCGTTTTGACACTTTTTATTACACAAGCAGTCATATAAACTCTCACATTTCCTTCTAGATATGGGGAAAAGTTATTCTTGCTGTAGCACAGAAAGGGCAGTTAAAGAGAGAAGCTCATTTATACAGATTTTTTCAAGTGACTAAGATAAAGACCAACAATGCCCAAAAGATATAAGTGAGGAAATGAAAAGTGCAGAAAACCACTCAGCGCTTGACCCTTCCTGCTCTGATCCTCTCGGAGACACCAGGGCTTCACACAGCTCCAAGTAAACACACAAGGCAGGGAAGAATTAGAAAACGCTTTTAAAAACTCCCACACTAGGCCTGAAACCAAGCCATTGCATAGTAATATCTTAATTCCTAAAATTTTCTCTTGAAGGTATTTAAAATAACTTTTTCTTGAAGGTGTACAATTTGTACTCGTAATAAATAAAAGATGTACTGGTTTAGCTATGTAGAGTTTGACGTGCGTCATTTTGGCTGATTAAAGCTCCTGAACATATATCGTAGAAACAAAGTTATGCATGTATTTTCACATTAATAAAAGTAAATATTTAATTTAATGTGACATAGCACTCTGAGGAGAGATCATATTTCTTTTCACTATATAATATCTGAATATTTCATTGCAGGAAGAAGCTGAACCATGTGACCTAACTTAGATTTTCTAGCACCGATCAAGTCCTTATCAGGGTCTTTAGCAGGCCAATGTTAATGTTGCTTGTAAATTTGGTCGGCCAAGTATCAACATTTGTTTTCATTATCTATCCTTATACTCTAGGGAGACTAGCTCAAAACAAAAAAAGGAGAAAAAAGTACTGAACACCAAACTAACTGGATGTATTCTGCACTTGAAATTGTATTGGTTATTAAATATTTCATTGTAGAGTGATAGTTGTAGTAGTCTATATATTCTAACAATGGATAAAAACTCATTTGTAACATGAACTCTGTGGTGTAAAATATCTCACATTCTTATTTATGATGTTTTCTCCTTTTTATACAAATAATGAATGTGTGTCTGAAATCATATCTATAAATTTATGGCCAATTATACCATTGTCCACATGCAGTTTCAAGAACATCACCTCATTATTTTCTGGTTATCATTTACAAAGTCTGCAATGCCTTTGCCTTAGAAGCTATGTGGATTTTTGTTAGATATAACCCATCTCATTTCTGATTTCAGGAAGTCAACATAACCCATCTGCTGCTTTCACTTCCCAGCTGCACGCAGCTATGCCAAATTGCTCTAAGCCGAGCTTTATCCTGTCTTTGTAGACTATCTTTTACCTACTATGCTTACATTTTCCTAGTGTAATTCACCGTAGACACAGGTGCAGATGGTGTTTAAGAAGAGCAGTGCATTTGGGAGCTTGCAATGTTAGGCTCACAAGGCTTTTGATGGAATTTGGATTAGCGTCCTGAAGTAAATTAGTTTTGTGTAAGGACAGGCACTGGTACATCCAAATGGATACAGTCCTCAAAGTGATTCCTGACTCTAGATATGAAGTCCCTGTATGTATGGTTTCTTGAAGAAGCCATTGTATTTATTTCTTCATTTTCAACATTCCCAAGTGAAAATCTTATAATTTTTTACAGACTTCCCAAGGGTACTGCTTTAGAAATAAAAATGTAGATAGATGATTGATAGATATGATACAATATTTGTATTTTGATAAGTATTTATTGGCAGTGTTCAATATAACTAGAAAATGTTCTAAATAGTCTTAGATCCTAATTATTAATGATATTTAAAATAAGAATTGAACAGTCAGGTAAATTCTATCAACAAAAACCATTATAATGTGTTCTAACTTTGCTGAAATGTTAAAAATTCAAAAGGTGTGTTGGGAAGTTACAACCTAATAATTCTACTGACCTGGGTACTCATGTATGTATCATCAGAACTGCTTTGTGATTACATTTGTACACCTCAGCTATTTGATGCTTTATTTGATATTTGGTACTGTCAGATTGACAATTATTTTCATTGTAATTTTTTTTTCATTTTCTGTCTAATAAAAAGTGGATTAGGGAGACTGGGCAACATATTTTAATAGAGGTGTAGGAAAGGGTAATCTTTCAAACTTTTAAATGCATGTCGATTTTAATATAGTTACTGTCTACAGTGACTACTGATAATCAAATATGTGGAATAAATATGTTCTATTTCAATGTATTTTATGAATTATCTACATTTGGTTGCTATCAGAATTATAGAATTTAAGCATTTATAAAGGAAACAATACTCACAATGAGAGAAAAACAAAACAAAACCATGTGCTGTTAGAATTGTCAGTATATTTTATAGTGATTGAACTTCAGGATTTGTGTTGAAAATACTTTACTAAATTGTAGCTTTTAATTTTGAATAGACATGATACACTCATCATAATTTAATGACAGGAGAGATATCATCCTGCCTGCCTGTTGGTGCCAGTGTCTACAAAATTAAAAAGAAAAATAAAAGGTATCTGTGTGGATCTCAAACATTTCTTGGGATTTCCAACTTGCTTGCTAGCTTAAAACGTTTCCAAGTGTCCTATATATGCATTTAAAATAAAACTTAGGGGGAGAGTAGCTCAAAGTTTATACATGTGTAAGAGAGATGATGAACTGCCTTTTCTCTTTCCTAATTCTGCCACCACCCAAGTCAGGACAAATTGGAATCATTAAAAGTATCGATCCCATTTTTCTGCTATAATTTGGAAAATAATTCCAAAAAGGCTGTTCAGTCAATTAATACATTTTGGGATCAATTATAGTGAATGATGATGAACACAACCTAACATAGGACAATGAAGGCATGCTAATAAAAAATCATTTAACCGTAAAATGTCACAATTCTATAAGTCCATGTAACTTCAAAGAATCAATAATTAAAGTAACAAAAATTTATCCAGTCAAAATTATTCTTTTTATTTAGATAATACTGCATGCTTAAAAACTTCCACTATCTGAATTACAGATGCATAAATATATAAACTTGAAATGAGTGGGGGTGGGCTAGGCAGAGGGGCGCAAAGTGGGGGAAATCGAGATAACTGTAACAGAATAACAATAAAAAGTAAGATGTTCATATTTGTTAAAAATGAGTTAAAAGATCATTCAAGGAAGTTAGAACACACTACCTATAGCGATTTCTGATTTCTGTGGTGATTGAAAGAGATGATACCATCTTTATTTTAAAGGCTGTTTTTGAAACCACATATGTTAGTCAAGGGAAATATTTTTAGTAGATTAATCTTATTCCATTCAATCTCAATGTATCCTAGATTTCTCAGCTAATTCCCTTTGGTCTGAATAGTTCTATAATTATTTGCTCTATTATCAAATCTACTAAAATATTAATTGGGCTGATAGCTTCTGAGCTCAGAATTATATAAATTCTTTTCTAATGGTTTTGTATACTCTAACTCTCTTACTGACTCAGAGTTAAAAACTGATTGCATCATACATCAGGCCTGAAATTTTCTGAGAAGTTTGTGAAAGAGTGTGTGAAACAATAGAGTTTTTTGTTTGGTTGTGAAAAAATGTAGGCTTATATCAGATAAATCCAATAGATAAGTAATTATTTCCATAATCGCTTATTGGTATTATAAAAAGTGCTAATTTCCTAAACTAAAGTAAAAAAAAGAACAAAAAGGAGAAAAAATTGAAAAAGAAAGACAAATGGATAAGACAGGACTTGTCTTGGCAATTTTCACTTTGCACACAATGTATAGAAGATGGAGTACTTATATTTACGGCAATTCGGCAATTGAGCAATGTAAAAAACTGCACAGTATAGAAAATCAAAAATTCTAGAATAAGTCACATAAAAACTTCCTTGCTAACACATTTCATAGAAGGCAAGAAAGTGAGGGAAATGTGTGAGCCTAAAATGATGATAGAGCATTAAATCAAAGAAGAAAGAAAGCTTTGAAGTCGGTAGCTGCCTTAGGCCACATGAGAGTCATTGGATGCTATGTCTTGGGTTTTAATTATCTGTGTATGTAGAGGATCCAAAATAAACCCTAGAATCTACACACGATAAAATGCCAAGTTATAGACTCCCAAGTAAAATGAAGGCCTTGAAAGGGGGTGCTACTCTACATAAAATTGAACAAATATAAATCTTCACCACCCAGAACCAGACTGTACCTACGTGGCTCAAAAATTCCATTCTCTTTGGAAGGACAGTAAAGTTTCCAGAAAATGCGCAGTGGTGACACAGAGCAGTGAGAAGTCTAGTCAGATGATGTGCAAGACAGTTTCAACTCTATCACTAATTTAATATCTGTGGCCAGATTATATAAACTCAGAGTCTCAGTATCCTCTTTTGCAAACTTGAGGATAAGAATGTCAAGGCTGTCGTGAAGATCAAGTATCATAATGCATGCAGAAGCAGCTTATAATCAGAAAGCCGAAGATGTGGGGGAAGATACCATTACTGCAATTAGATTCTAACATTTCCAAACATGAGCAACAGGTCACTGGGCCTGGGCAATAACAGGCCCTTCTCCTATATCTGTGTTTGAACTTTCCCAACATTGAAGAAAGAGCAATTCAGTTTTAATGAACTGTTAGAATCAACTTATGCCTCACCAAGTGGTATTCATTCATACACAAAATAATAAAGATAAAAGTGTAGGCATAGTATAAAAACTGCATACTAGAAAATAATGATATACTTGTAGAAATGTTAAACAAGTAGCTTCGCCTGTATTCTTAGTAAAAACTGTAAAGGTCTTAGAATGGTTTGTTCAGACATTACCATCCACATTACCTTTTTTATTTTTCTGATTTTTCAAAAGAAAAATGTCAAAATTTATTTTGAAAGTGTATATAATTATTAATAAACTGACTGGCAGAAATCCATCAAGTTTAAACATAATTTCTAAATAGTAAAAAAAAAAGCACAGTTTAACCTATAATTTTTTAGAGATCCAAAAGTAATAAATGAAACAGTGAGCAAATCATCTACAAATGAAATAAATCCTTCATTTAAAAGGTAAATATTTTTTTAATATTTTATTTATTTATTTTTAGAGAGAGGGGACAGGAAGGAGAAAGAGTGGGAGAGAAACATCAATGTGTGGTTGCTTTTCATGTGTCCCCTACTGGGGACCTGGCCTGCAACCCAGGCATGTGCCCTGACTGGGAATCGAACCGGCAACCCTTTGCTTCACAGGCCCATGCTCAATCCACTGAGTTATACCAGCCAGGGCAATATTTTTAGACAGCTTAAAATACAAATGTAACTATTTGCCACTCACAAACATTGATGGTCAAAGTCTGTAAAAACATATATAGTGAGAAAAATGTATACATTTAAAAATGAAATTTAATAATAAAAATTGATGTAGTCTATTGAATTTTTTAAATTAGGCAGTGTTGAAAGTATTATGAAAATTTTAATTTCAAACTCAAATGTCCCTAACATATTTTAAAACTATGACTGAAATAATTGAGAGAGAGGTAAACATGTACATTTATCACCATTGTGTTTAATTTAACATAATTTCCTCAAGAATTAACTGAGAACACACAAAAAAACAGCAAATATGTAGATTTAAATAAATCATAACAAATTTTATTAAGTGGAAATATATAAAACACTATATGACTACACAATGCTTATGTTCAAGCATTCTTGTAATTATAAATTCCACTATATATTCTATATATTATTCTACAAAGTGAATCTTATCAAATTTCATAACATACTATATAACAAAAATCAATGATTATTTTTCTTTAAAGCACCTGAGAGTAAATAGTTTCATCTTTGCCTCATATGTAGTCTAAAATACAACTATTCCCTGGAACTTAGTGAGAGTCTAAAAGTAGCCATAGATAATAAGTAAATAAATGAACTTCACTAAATTCCAATAACTTTATTTACCAAAACAAGGTTATCACTGGATTTTTCCTGTAGGGCATTGTATGCCAATCTCCGTTATCAAGCACTCATTATCAGATACAATTATATTTAAGTTCAAAACTAATATGATATTTAATGAAAAATATTATACAACTCCAATAATTTTAAAGACCATTTCTAAATATTTCTAATCAAAGAAAAAGACATAACAGGAGTTGAAATGTATTTAAAAGTAATGATAGACATTATTATTTTATAAAATTTTACAAATGCTAAATCAAGAAACATTTATGAACTAGATTAAAACTTACTAAAGAAAGGTCAAAGAAGAGAAAATCATTAATTAAAGAGAATACCAAAATAAAATGAGACGATCAATAAACATGCAACTGTTCAAACATTTGAAGACTAAAATAAAATTAAATTGAAAAATGAAGGGGAAGTACAAGATTCCCAAAGTCGGTGTCTCTTCTCTTTTCTTTCCTCCTAAAGGTATTTTCTACAGTAAGGTCCACATTTTTTACAATGGCCTACAAGTAGGTTATCCTTTCCTCTCAGACATCCTTACTCTCTGTTCCACCTACACCAGCCTTAAAACATGAGGCACATGCACATTTTAAGGTATTAGCAGTGGCATTTCTTTGGATGTAATTCCTCCATATAGCCCTTTATACATATTCCAATATTTGCTCAACTTCAATCTGCAATGGAACCTACTCTGACTGCCCTAGTAATATGCAATTCCACTCCACCTCCTCCACACTTCAAAGCTTCCACTGCATTTTGCTATTTGTTTTACTAGAGCACTTATTACCTAACATTTTAAATAATGTACCTACTTATTAATTACTTTGATAAGATTATCTTTAATATATTATCAGAATGATATGATTTGAAGAATGCAAGGGCTTGCTACTAACAGCATGTTATGGTAAAATGCATAAATGGGAATTATCACAAGCACACAGAAAATGAGTATGCACCCTATGGCTTTTGTTTTTTGTATTCCTTTTCTTTTCAGTAATGCAAGGTCATTAAAAACTGACCTTTGTTTACTGATGCAATTCGGGTGGTTAGAATAACAAAGCCAATATTTGTTCAAGGACAATAGCTGACGATCTCTCCTTAGCCATAAGAAGCATACCCCACTGCCACCAAAGAAATGAAATATTTCTGGTCAGTTAACTAGATAGCAATTGGAATTCTTAACAATTCACATAATATAAATTCTGTTTTTACATAGGTAGAAATCATTTCTTTTTTATATATTTTATTGATTATGCCATTACAGTTCTCCCATTTCCCCCCTTCATTCCCCTCCACCCTGCACACCCCCTCCCACCCACACTCCCCCTCTTTAGTTCATGTCCATGTATCATAAGTTCTTCAGCTTCTACATTCCCCACACTACTCTTGCCCTCTCCCTGTCTATTTTCTCCCCACCGTCTATGCTACTTATTCTCTGTACCTTCTCCCCACCCTCTCCTCCCACTCCCCTGTTGCTAACCACAGGAGCAGAGCCACAGAAATGGAGGTCACATGGAAGGTTAGAAATCATTTCTTAATATGGATTTTTATACAATTCTCTTGAATGAAAAGTTTTGGATTTCACACAAAGCCAAAGGGTTTCCCCTCATATAGTATTTTTACTTCAAATATGGAAGCTTGCCTTTTTCTCATTTAAAAATTAGATAGAATTTTTTTTCAAAATGAAATGGAGGAGCAGGTGTCACTAACGTGAGCACACACAGTCAGATGCAAAACAAATAGACCAGGAAGAGCATTTGGAGCCTCTACACTCCTGCCTGTCTGATGCCTTAGCACAATCTGCGAAGTGCTGTGAGGATTGTCCTTATGTTTATTCATCGAATGAGAAATATTTGCACATTTCTCTTTTCCCCTTTGGATATAAAGTTCTGCGCAATATGATAAAGTAAAAGGAACATTTGAATGACAGAATCTGCATGCATATTTCCATTACAGGCAATAGGAATACTTGTGACTTTCCATCATTCAAGTGCTGCCTGAATATGTATTTAAAAATCAAGTAGTAAATATTCTTTCTATGAGATCAATCAATAGCAACCTGTGGGAAATTAGAATTTATTTTTCAATATTATCACTTAAAAATAATATTCTAGCAATTTAAATCTAACTCCAGACGCATAATAGGAAAAAATACCACAAAATATTGTTTCTGGTTTACACAGCTTAATTTAACCCCCACTAGGTATGTAAATCTTTGAAAATTATAAA
>PVKM010030364.1:0-17314 GCA_004027735.1 Carollia perspicillata
CTGGGTATTTTTTATGCTATTGAGGTACCCAGTGAGTTCCTTGAGCATCCTAATAACCAGTGTTTTGAACTCTGCATCCAGTGGATTGCATATCTCCATTTTGTTTAATTCTTTTTCTGGAGTTTTGTTCTGTTCTTTCGTTTGGGCCATACTTCTTTGTCTCCTCACTTTGGCAGCCTCCCTGCGCTCGTTTCTATGTATTAGGTAGAGCTGCTTTGACTCCTTGTCTTCGTAGTGTGGCCTGTTGTAGAAAAGCGCACCTGTAAGTTGGTTGGGATGGAGCCTTAGGTAATCACCAGGGCAGGAAAACCTATTTGAACCAGGTTGATGGAGTCTCCAATACAGTCTTGCTGCTCTGTGGCTCTGTGAGGGTAAGAGCTCAGAAATAGGACAGTGCCACTGCCTGGTCTCTGGAGTTAGGTCTGGGAGGAAGCTGTCCTTTGGCACTCATCCTGATGCCAGACACTCCAGTTTTTCCCTATATGCCACTAGTATACCCTTTTAGCTGCTGCCTTAGTGCTGAAGCCCAGAGGGAGTGAGTCTGTGTAAGTCTTAAGTCTGTTGAGGGCTCTTTAAAAGGAGACTCCGGAGAATCCTGCAGTTTTTTCCACCACTCCAACCCCCACTGGTTTTCATAGCCAGCAGTTATGGGGACTTATCTTCCTGGCAGTGGAATCCTGGACTGGATGGTCTGGTGTGAGGCTGAGATCCCTTGCTCCCAAGGTATGCCTCTGATTTTGATCCACCACATGTGGGTGTGGAGCCACCTGTTCAGCATCTCTGGGTCTCGGTGCCTCTGTATGCATCTGTGCATCTCTGCCCCCTTGCCCATCTGGATGAATGTGACTACTTCCTTGGTAATGTAATTCCTTGGTTGTTGGGCTTCCATACAGCTCAATTTCCTGATGATTCTGGGTGATATTTGTTTTATAGTCTCGTTACAATTTTTGCTGTGGTTTTGCAAGGAGGTGAGTGTGTCCACCTACTCCTTGACCAGACTAAAAGCTTTTCTCAAGAATTCTTAAGTTTTAAATTGCATACCACTCTAAGTGGTGAGATGAAATCTTGCTCCTTTCTGCTCCATCCCACCACAAATATAAACTGTCCATTTTGTCCATCATCCCCACACTGTGTATGCTCTCCTCCCATTAGTCCCCACCTGTGAGTCAATTAGTAGCCACCTCGGTTAAATGATAAGATCAGTTATTAGAGAAACCACATTCACATAAGTTTTATGGCAGTATATGAGGTCTGTCCTGAAAGTATCCAGCCGTGTACTGTGAAAAATAGACATTTATCGAACAAGATACAAGATACAAGAAACATTGTACATAGAACAATGACATCTCAGTCCCCTTCAAAGTAGGTACCTTGGGACCTCACACAGTTTTCCAATCTCCGTCAGCTTCCCTGTCTTGTTTTCCTGAATCTCATCAGTGGTCTGAAATCTCTTCCCTTTCAAAGGTGATTTTAGTTGTAGGAAAAGCCGGAAGTCACAGGGCGCCAAACTGGAGCTGTAAGGGGGCTGAGTCACCTGGGTGATTTGGTATTGCACCAAAAAACTTTGCATAAGACATGATGCATGAGTGGGCACACTGTGGTGATGAAGCTGCCAATGACTGGTTGCCCCTCAGCCCCCTAGCTGAAACCTCTGGAGCATCTGAATAGTTCCCACAGAGGAATATTTGAGCTTAAAGTAAAATTTGATGTAGATTCATTGCTGTATTGAGTCAGTCTTTTTTTAAAAGATTTTATTTATTTATTTTTAGTGAGTGGAAGGGAAGGAGAAAGAGAGGGAGAGAAACATCAATGTGCGGTTGCCTCTCCTGTGCCCCCTACTGGGAACTGGCCTGCAACCCAGGCATGCGCCCTGACTGGGAATTGAACCAGTGACACTTTGGTTCACAGGCTGGCACCCAGTCCACTGAGCCGCACCAGCCAAGGCATCAGTCAGTCATTTTGAATGTGACAGCCACACAGTACACGTGCTTACTCAACAGCATCTACCGCCCCCACTGACTAGTACAGTAAAATCATCCTTGTTCACCCATGCGCCATGCACACTCCAGTCCGCTCTCCTTGGCCGCCAGGTTACATCGATGTTGTGCAAACCATTCTCTTTATATTAACAATGGCTGGACTTTCTCTGGACTGACCTTCATATTGTTATAATTGTTCCATTTTATTATCAGTTATCGGTGTTAATCTCTTACTGTGCCTAATTTATAAATTAAACTATCATACGTATGTACGCCTAGGAAAACCCATCGTATGTAGAGGGTTTGGTACTCTCTGGGCTTTCAGGCATCCACTGAGGGTGCTGGAACATGTCCCCCACGGGAATAAGGGGGGGCTACTGTATCTCCGTCTTTGTGAAAGCCCAGGTAAATGGTGCTAGGCAAGAGAACATTTAGAATGATTTAAAAAATCCTTTTCTTCCATGTTCAACTGTGTCTCCAGATATAATTCGGCTGACGTCTTCTGTGAGGGGAGATTTCTTTGAAGTGCGGGGATCTCCCCAGCTGGGTGACCGGGGCAGGAACATGCTCTGACTGATCCTGACGCGAATGGGAAGGGAACAATTATGGCGCTATTTCCATTTTGATTCTACTAGTAAGCCTTTTTACTCGAATGCCTTTTAACCTGTCTGTATTCTAGCAGAAACTTCAAGGAAGCCTTATGTCAGAGCTGTTAAAAGGCCTTTGAAAAGGGAACATGTACAATCATAAAGGCTTCAGAAATAAGAAAATGTTTCTTCCATTACATTCTTAACCCCTCGTTTCTGCTTAACCAACTTTGGTAAAGGTCAGTAAGAATGTTTTAACAGTCCATGCTGTAGTCTTCCAGGAAAAAAGTGTTGTTTCTATTCTAAATACCCACTGTGCATAAGTGACTGGTTTGGTATATTCTGAGAACAAAAACTCCTCATCAGAAAGAATTCAGCATAAACCTAATTGAAACCCAAATTTCAAAGCCTCAAGTTAGAAAGAATGTACATGAAAATTTGTAATTTTGAGTTACTTTTCCCATTGGACTAATGAATATCATAACATCTGCACAATGTTTTATAATTTCCAGGGAACATTTCTGTACAGTTTTCTCATTCGTCATTCCAGTGATTCCTCATCATAGGTGATTCAATAGTTTAAACCTACGTATAAGGAGACTGAAGTCTGAGAGTATTTGGTGACCCCAGTAACCCCGCCAAGTTGAGAATGGGTGACCATGCAAACTTAGATTTGCAGTCATAGACCTCTGCTCCTTTGATTTGGCATGACACAGTGACTCTGGTTGTGTTTTTATTAGTTTTTTCATGAAAGTTTCCTAGCACAATTTACAAGATGGCCTATGAAAAAGCAAGAGCTAATGCTGTTACTGGCCCTGAGGAGCCCTGGCCCTGAGTGGGTCTGCCTAGTGCCAGACGGTAGGGTGCGGGTCCTTGAGTTCATATGGGAGAGATTTCACAATGAGTCCATAAAGATGAAGGCACACTTATTAAAGCTGGGACTGTAAATCAAAGAAGGGCTTAGCATGGAGGAAGCAACAGAAGAGTCTGGGCTGGGCTGCCTGAGCTCACTGGGAAGTCAGAGAAGAGGGGGTCTTGGGGACAGGTTCAGGGGACTAGGCCGGGGCAAGGTGCCAGCTGCCTATTGCCTTAGAGCTTAGGAGACCTGTGGCTGTGGGGGAAGAAGTGAGGGAAGAAGAAATGAGGTGAACAGAATGGACTGCTCCCCAGAGGAGACGGCTTGCTGAGTCCTTCTTGTCTTGAGGCTTTTATCTCTTTCTTATAGTGGGAAATCTTAGGGGAGGCATCAGGGGAGGGTTTCGGCAGAATATTCATCAGTTCTCCCGGTGGGCCCTTTCGGGGTCACGGTCTCCACTGATTGGTCAGTGCCAGGGCAGGAGTCCTTAGTCATTACGGTTGGTCCTGGCCTTGTCCAGCTGGTATTGCTGCTTCTTTGGGCCTGGAGCTGAAATACAACTGAGGCCTCAATGTTATCTCTAGGGAGGTGACCGGCTGTACCTGGCTGTAAATTGCTGGGCCACTGTGTCCACCTGTCTGGTTCAGTTTCCCTATTCCACCTGCCAAGGAATTTTCTTAGGTTCTTACTAGCCAGTCTCAATACTGTTCAATATATTTTTAGGTTTCTTATTACACTAGTATAGAAATATGTCATTTTACTATCAAATTCCCCCTAAGCAATTAAATTTTTTACTGTATAAAAAAGCTAGAATTACCTGTCTCTAAAGAATAGCTTCTTCAAGTACTCATTGGCGTTTTTGAATTTGTGGTTCATTTCATCTTTTTATGACTCCAGAAATTAAATGAGTTTGGCTGTGCATCAAAGGATTATCATGTAGTTATTATTTATTGTTATAGCTCAGATGAATCTGGTACTAGCTCATTATAGTGCATGTCCCACTAGCCAAACGAATACAATCTGGAAATATGAAATACATTTTTAATAATAATTCAGTAATGCTGCATTCTGTATAGGGGTACCAGGGGCCACTTAAGTGAGGTTTAATGTCACTTAAATACTGCAGCGCCCTTACTGAAATCTTGTGATCATCACATTTATCTGGTCTTTTCCTGAATCCAGGTATAAACAACCATTTTAGAAGAGGATTTACTAAGTAGTCACTTAATGTATCTTTTCCTTTAACTACACATATTATCATACAGTAAGAATAAGCAGTGTAAACTTTTCTCCTGTATTTAGAGTGATAAGCATTCTGAAGTATTGATACAGACACAAATGCAGCTCGACTAAATGTTTCACTTATGTTTTGGACCCAAGTGTCATTATCTGAAAGTATTCAGAATGAAAACCTGAGAGCCATAGCAAATTTCCAAATCCCATGTACGAGACTAATTGCAGTTATCTGTCATCACACTCCTGGCAAGTGATGGTATTGTGTCATTGGATTTTTATTCCTTTTTACGGTTCTGGCCCTCTCTCAGGTGTGGCCCATAAGCCATTAAGTGGATTTGAAGGGCCAGGAGGCATGAAGCCTCACAATACTCCACCGTCATGCCATTAAGAATCAGCATGAAAAAGAACATAACACAATAAGGGGGAACCAGCTGAAATATGTAGAATTTGTATGTGCTGGGCTATGTGAAGATTACTACACAGTATTAATAATATTCCAAAAGCTGCGTTATATATTATCAGGAGTGTTTGTAATAGACATAAAAAGTCTGTTCTACACCATGTGCTGTAGGAGACTATATTAGCCATCTAGGGCTGCAGTAAAAAGGATCACAAACCAGGTGCCTCAAAATAACAGATGTTTATTTTCTCACCTCCACTTCTGGAGGTTAGAAGTCCAAAATCAAGATGCTGGCAGGGCCATGCTCTCCCTGAAAGGTTCTGAGGGAGGATTGCTTCTTTGCTTCTGGTGGTTGCCCGCAGTCCTGGGCATTCCCTGGGTTAGAGACACACGGCTCCAGTCTCTGCAGCCGTCTTCGCATGGCCCCTCCCCTGTGTGTCTGTGCCCAGAGTTTCCCCTTCTTAGAAGGACTCCAGTCGTTGGATTACCCCCCCGCCCTCCCAGTTTTGTACTATTCACCTGCCTTCAATTGCATCTGCAAAGACCTTATTTCTAAATAAGTTCAGACTTGCAAGTTCTGGGAGTTAGGACTTTGACGTATCTTTTTGGGAGACGCAATTCAACTTATAACAGAAACCGTAGTTTTTAAAACTCATTGGCTTTGGAGAATAGATATGTTGAGAATATAATTGTGTATTTTTAGTAGCAGCATGAAATATATGTTTATATCTATTGCCGAATAACAAATCACTCGAAAACTTAGTGCTTTAAACCAACAACCATTTTGTTATTACTTAAGATTTTGTGGGTCAAAACTTGGGCAGGGTTTGTCTGGGCAATTTTTTTTCATGTGGCATCTGTGTTAGAATGTAGCTAGTGGCCCTACTGGAGGGTCGGTGGTGGCTTCACAAATGCAAACTGGCAAATTTGAAAACTGTGGATTCAGAACCTTCACTTGCTCTCTCGAGCAGTCTTTGGAGGTCTAACATGGCAGTTCATGGCTCCAGAAGTGAGTAACCCAAGAGTTAGGAACCAGGAACTTTCAGTCTCTTAAGGGCCAGGATTGAAAATTGGCACAGTGTAGCTTTCAGCAGAGTCTAACGGTCGTATAGTCACAGAGCACCCACAGGTTTAAGGGGAGATGGATGATGCTCTTTAGAGGGAGTGTCATTCATCTTCCGGCCACAGATTACTTACATTCCTTCCACATTAAACAGTCTCACCCTGTTGTAACGTT
The DNA here is from genome assembly GCA_004027735.1 of Carollia perspicillata. Lineage (NCBI taxonomy): Eukaryota > Metazoa > Chordata > Mammalia > Chiroptera > Phyllostomidae > Carollia > Carollia perspicillata. The sequence goes on from PVKM010030364.1 coordinate 6,296, forward strand.
GCCTTGAATTGAAAAAGGCGATGATGTAAATCGAGACCACGTATGGATGAGGGCCTTTGAGTGTGGTTCCTCTCAACCTGAAGATCTGTGACCTGTTGGGAGAATTTATCTGCTGTCCTCTAACATTTAATGGCCAAATATAGAAAGGATAACCATAGACCCTCCTCTTCAAAAGGAGAAAACGGGACGAGGGAGCAGTTCCTGTTCCACACTGATTCTGAAACCCATCCAGATACCTGTCACCTGTCTCCCGATTCGGGTCTGGTCCTGTTCCCCAGAGGTGCCCGCAGTGTCTCTTGGTTACACTCCCTGAGACACCCTTCCTTTCTATAAAAATCTTTATAGGGCTCCTGTGTATCAGTGATAACCCAATTCATTAAATAAAAGCCACACGCACATTTGTTAGTGACATGTCCTTTTCTTCCTCTGGACTGAGACTTAGGTTACTCTGGGGAAATAACACAAAGACTTTTTGTCTGGTTGAAAGGGTTTCCTCAGCATATCTTGGGATTCATAGAGGTCCTCTTTTCTGGCGGAGAAAGACTAAGATGCACATTCCTTAATATTCTTAGAAGCCCTATTAAGCTTGCCCTCAAATCTTTTTGAGGTCTCAACCAAAGAATTGAGATTGTTTACCCCACAGCCAGTTTTACAGGTAAAAGCTCGGATGTAACCTTTGTCCTGGGGCCATGTCTGACTTTGCAAGTCTATTGCTGGGGGAGGCTGGATGAGAAAGTTTCATTGTCATACCCAGCCTGCTCTGGCTACTTTATATTTCCTGTACATCTGCTCACACACTCAACAGGTACTTTTTTTTCTAGTTCATCTCTCTTCTCATACTTTATCCTCAGCAGCGAGAAGCCAGTTGGTGCCTTCTCTGTTTTGCCTGTTAATCTTTTTCTCTTGTCAGATTCACACATTCATTAGGTTCCTAACCATTTTCTTTACTACCACAGACAACACTAATGTCAAATATTCTTGTCAAATGTTTTCTGATACAGAAAGAGTAGCTCACGTTTCCCAGCCCGCACTTCCATATTTTCACTTCCCCTCAACGCGTCACCAACAGTCTTTTCAGAGTTCTTGCCGCTTTTCCTGACAGTCTCTTGATTTTTCCGCTAACAGTCATGATCAGGCCCTTTCAGCTCCTGTCTGTGGCCTGATTCCAAAGCCCTCGACTCATGTCACAGGTTTCATACAACACCGCCACACTTCTGGGTAATAACTTACCTTTCAGTTTCCTACTGTTGCATAAAAATCCACCCTAAAACAAATGGCTTAAAACGATGACCATTGTATTCTGCGTGACAATTTTTATACATTAGAAATATAGGCAGAACGAGAGATTCTTCTGCTCTCTGTAGTGTCGTCTGTGGTCATTTGGACGTGTCTTGGATGGTTTAGAATAGGGGTCACACACTTTCTTTGTGGAGGATCAGATTGTAAATATTTCAGACTTTGTAGGGCATGGCTTCTATCACTGCTGCTAGGCCTGCTGTTATAATGTGAAAAGAGCTACTGACAATATGCAAATAGATAACTGTGGTTGTGTTCTAATAAAATTTTATTTACAAAAGCGGGCAGCCACCCTGCAGGCCACAGTTTGCCAGTGCCTGGTTTTGGGTTTGTAAGACCCAAGAAGGCCTCACACACATGCCTTTGACTTTCACCATGACGATACAGGTGGGGAGCTCAGCCCAGCTTCTCTCCTGTCTAGGTGGTCGCAGGGCCCTCCTCCATGGTTTTCCCAGCAAGCTACCCAGCTTCCTGCATGGGGGCTTAGGGTCCAAGACTGAGTGTCCCAAGGGTGTGCCCCTCCAAGTCCCTCCTCCCCCTGAGCTTTGTAAGGTTTAGGCCTGGAAACACACATCACTTCATCATTTCTACCATTTTCACTGGTCAGCACAACCACAGACGTCCCCTTCCAGACTGAGAGGGAAAAGACGTGACTGTTTCTGGACACCGTTAATGGAAAGGGTGTCAGATAATGATGGCCATGTTTAATCCAACATAATGCTTGACCTTAATTCAATTCATTCATGAGGAAGACATTTTTCTACCCTCAAGGATTTTACATTTTAACTCGAACCAGATATAAAAGCAAGTATCTAAAATACAAGGCAGAATGAAACTTATCAAAGACAGGAACAAAGAAAACATGTGAGTACTTTAGGGGAGGAAAAAATATTTCTTGACCTTCTTGGAGTCCCTGGCTGGGTCTGAAATTAAACGGACAAGGACATGTTAAAAGGAGAAAAGCATAGAGATTTATTTAATATAAATTTTACGTGGCACAAGAGCCTTCATAAGGAAATGAAGGCCTGAAGGAAGAGTTAGACCTGAGTATTTTTATGCTAGGTGTAATGAAGACGTGGCAGTCATGTAGAAATACAATAGGTCAGAAAGCATGAGATTAGTGTGGTGACCTGGGGTAGATTCAGCAAGGCCTGTTTGTTAGGGTAAGGATGCTCCTTTCTTCTGGGTGTAAGGAGAGTGCCTCTCACACAAGGACTTCAGGGCCATTTCAGGGGAAGAGAGAGGGGGGAAGGTCAGAGTGACCTTTCTACTTCTGCTGTTTTTGCAGATTCCTTCAGTTTAATATGCCAGGGGGCCATATTTTGAGGTACAGTGTCCTGCACCTCACTGGCAGCCTTACAGGGGTATAACGAACGTGGATATATGCACATGCTTTACAAGTAGTTGCTAGCCCTTCTTTCTACTGCTTTTACTGCCAAGTTTGGTGGTTTTCAGCTTCTTTTTAACTGAAACCTATGATTTGCATGCATAACACATACATTCAAACACATAACTAAAACAAGTTTCTTCAAATAGCTGTTATCCCATGTCCGTGAAATGTACTTTGATATTTTCTATTCTTTTTTTCTATTGTGTTTAAAGTTTAGAAATTCTGGTGATTGTCTACTGAATTGATTGTCAATTACAGTTTATGAAAACAACTGTCTAGAACAGGCAAAGAACAAGTCTTGTGGGTCATAGTTCCACAGTAACTTATTGTTAAAATGTATTTTTATAGGAAGAGTGGGAAATTGATTTAGTAGAGGAATATGAAGGAACTTTCCACACCATCTCTTTGCCCAGTGGCTTCTTTGACAAAACACTTGCCCGGTATCTTTTGATATATACTGTATTTTTCAGACTATGAAATGCACCCCCTCCCCAATTTAGGAGGAATAATGGTTGGTAATGCTGCTGTTGAGTTCTGTTTACAGTTACATTGGTGGAATATTATGTTATTTACGTTATTGAATATTTTACCACATTTTTTACTTCAAATTTTTTTTCCTATTTTCCTCCTCTAAAACCTCCGTGCATCTTGTTCAAAAAATATGGTATTTGTTTCTCTGTCAATGCTGTGTCCACTAATTCTGAGCTGCTCTGATAAGATATTAGTTTGAAGGTGCCATAAAAATCTTGTTGACTTTGGTAGGTTTTCAATATACCATTATGAACTTTCAGAAATCATCATATTATCTGATAAGGAAAGTTTATAATTCGTTTGTTTAGAAATTGTATTCATGCTGAGGATACAAAATAGGAAGTAATATGGGTAAAGGGACCATGAAATTTGATGATAGTGTTGCCGTGATGATTATACAATGCACAGTCATTCTTTAGTTATTCACTAAACATGGCCCAGTCAGGGCTTGACATGCAACAGTAGACAGAGCAGCACAAATCCATCGTCATGGAACCTACGTTACACAATGTCTGATGGAAGGAAGAGCAAGTCGACAAAGTAATTGTGAGTTTTGAGAAGTGTTATGAAAAGAACAAACATGAACTGAAATATAACATATTGGGATCAGCTCTTGACTAAAGGTGGTTAGGGACGGTCTTTCTTAATAGGTGGCAGTTGAGATGAAAGGATGGGAAGGGGAGGCGCTGGCTGTGATTAGCCCAGTGGGAAGAGCAGCCCTGAGTCTGTGTGGAGATTCCAGGGTCAGGATGTGGTGGGTGTGTTCAGGGAACTAAAACTCCAGAGTAAGTTAGGCTGGAAAGTCAGGAGATGAGGGAAGGGGCAGGTGTCCAGGAACCCATCTAGCAAGGCCTCATAGGACATTGTAAAGAATGTGTATTTCTTTTTTCCTTAGCCCCAAAAGAAGCTATTCAGGTGTTTATGCAGGAGAGGGCATGGTCAAATTTATGTTGTAAGAAGCTCAGTTTCACTGCTGTGTATAAAGAGAACTGGAGTGAAACAAAATTTAAGTAACAATGCTAACCTTATTCTTTGCAAACTGTGGGGGAGGAAAAATAATTGTTCCTCTACCCTTCTAGGTTCTCGGCTGAGACTCCCTCCACCCATAATAAAAGGCAGGTGAAGATGGAAAAAAAAACAAATAAAAGTTTAATAACAAGTATACCTCTTGTACACATGGGAGATACCCAGGAAAATTGAATAACTCCCTGAAATGGCCCAAGCCAGCAACATAAATACCATCTGCAGCTAAAGACAAAACAAAAATATTGGCAGTGGGGCTAGCCAGTTATGGGGAATTTTCAGTCAAAGCCCAGTATAGACATACACCTTGGAGATATCAGGGGTTCAGTTCCAGAACACCACAATAAAGCAAATATTGCAATAAAGTGAGTCACACTAATTTTTTGGTTTCCTGGTGCATATAAAATTTATGTTTATACTGTACTGTAATCTAAGTGTGCAGTAGCATTATATCTAAAAAATCAATGTATATCTTGTAATAAAAAATACTTTATTGCTAAAAATACTAACCATCATCTGAGCCCTTAGCAAGTTCTAATCTTTTTGCTGGTGGAGGATCTTGCTTAAAAATGCAATATCCGTATAATGTAATAAAGTGCAACATAGGCCTTTAAACAAAAGGGTGGTTGTTATGCAACCACGGGAGAGACTTAAGTAGTTGCTGTCTTCTCCATTAAAAGAAGCTCTAGAGACTTCATCTTCTCCTCTTCCTTGGAGAGAGAGAGAGAGACCCTTACAAATGGAAATAGCCCGTAAAAATTAAATGTCTTTTAGAAAAGGGTAAATCTCAGTTTCTAGAGCCATTTCTTAAAAATAAGTAAGTTCAAAGTAATCAGTATGCCAAAGAGGCATGCTATAGGGTGGCCTATTCTGCTCCCCTTCACTCCTCTTCATGACATCTTTTTTACTTATCTAGAAATTGTAGCATGTACCTTGGTACTATTAGATTACCCTTGGAACTACTATTGGCTACAGAGATTTCTTGAGTTGTTGATTTTAGAATTCATAGGATATACAGACAACTCAATGAAGCTGAGCCTTTTAAACACAAGATACGAAAGTGGCAATGAGGACTTTGAAATATTTGTATTCACTTGTTAATTCAACAGACATTGTGTTTTCAGGTACCGTGGAAGACCCTGTTTCTTACTTGAAGCCAATTTTATGAGAAAAGGTGATGAGAATCCCTGCACTGTGGACATGTGGGCTTGGATGGTGTGTTAACAAGAATTGAAAGACTGAGTGAAATTAATCCTAGCAATAATATCATTGTGAGTTAGAAGGAACTTTGGAGTTCACTTAATGACAACTTCTGCTTTACCAGCTAAGAGGAAAGAGAGGTCACAGAGCTCCCCAGTGGCTCCTTCTGTCCCATGGTGCAGCGGAGGCGATTGACCAGAACTACAGTGGATTGAGTCTCCAAAGAAACTACCTTTGCTCAAGTGCAGTGCAATACAACACCATTAACTTTTATCCCAAACTTTTGTTATTTTGAGAAGAGTTGTCTAACTTGATGCCTTTTTATAGAAAGGCCCACAAGAAAAAATTTTTTTCTAAAATTTAGACCCAGGAAACAAAACAAAACAAAACAACAGAATCTGCTTTTATTGAGAACTAGTGGACTTTAATGACAGTGAAGCTTATGAGGTTCATTATCTTTCCCCCTTTCACTGTGTTCAATTTCCTCAGAGTTAGGTGAAGTGGGTTAAGGAAATTTTCTCCCTTTTTATATGTTGTTTCTGATTCTCCATTTAATTCTCTCATGTTCTTTTCCAGGCAAGTGTTTATTGCAAGTCACTCTGTAAACTTCTTTTGAAAGCTATTGAACTACAAACTGTTCAGAAATAAATGACGGACTAAGTCAGTACTACAATTCAGGTCTTCCAACTCTCAATCCAGATTTCAATTCATTCTGCTATTACTGGAAAACCATTTATATCTCTGTTTTTCCCATTGGAGGAAAATAGTTTCCAATACATGGAACTGTGTAAAAGGAGCATACGAAGCAAAAGAGATCTACACTTGTATAGCTTTGACTCAAATTTCAAAACATAATCATACCTCTCAACTCTTAAGTAAAAAAGTTTCCATTTTCTTTGAGAATTTGGAAGTATGTTATTTTATTGGCACTCAGAACTATTCACAGTATTATATGAATGGCTATATATTCACAAGGATATTTGAGACAGGTTTGGGTATTCTTTTGAATGCAGATGATATTCACAAAGACCAATACAACAAAAACCTTATAAGTCAAGATTTACCTCTGCAACAAAGTGTTTGATTTCTTGCTTCCGGAATATCACAGGGCCACGTACTTACTGCTTGCTGGGCCTCACACACATCCCCAGCTTACCTCCCAGTGGGGAAGCCTGAGACTCCTGCATAAAGAAACTCCTGACGCTGTTGATGTTTCTCACCTGGTGATGCAGGGTTCCAGGGCTGCTGGCTCATTGATGCGCTGAAGGGAAGAAGGTTATCACAGCAGCTGCAGCCAGCATGGCACAGCTGCCCACACACTTCAGAATGCTTTCTGAAAGTAATGTATTAATAATGTCGAAAGCTGGGTTAGGCCATCCGTCATGGAAAGAGCTGCCCTTGAAAGGTTCAGATTTGCTTCCTTAGAACCTGGGGGAGGGGGCGGGCGGGAGTCATGGCAGACCTTAGGGTAACAAACTGACAGCATGCTTATTGGAAGCACATCGGATGAGAACAACTGAGTGAAAAATACGAACATGGAAGGTTATTTTTTTTATTTCTAGCTGTAATATATCACATTTCATTTATTATTATTATTGCAGAGTACAAGCAAATTACATTAGTTATTATTATTAATACTTTAGAAAGTCACCCTGCAGACTGCATAAGGGTACATAGTCCTGAGTCCACCTGGCTACATCCAAATCCTGGGATTGTGGCAGAACTCCTGGCCTACCCTGAGCAACTTGCCCTCAATTTGCTTCACCTCTCCATCTGCAAAATGGGGCTAATAACAGTGCCTGGTATGTTGGATTGACGTGAGGATTGATGGGACTCACATGTATAAATCACACAAAACACTGCCTGGCTTATGGTCAATATTGTTTGAGTAGTTATTATTTTTACATGAATTGTCCCATTTAATCAGGTGACAAATTATTTTCCTGAAAAAATATTATTCTCTTATATGTACCTATTATCACAAAACTTTTTTTTTTCTCCTGAGACCAAAGTCCTTCCTGCGCTATCCTTTGTTCCAGGAGCCAGGGTAGGTCTGGGGACCACCCAGGAAGAGACGGCAGCCATAATTAGTGGCCATGAGTCCAGGCATTTTGGTCCTGGCACCTCCCAGAGAATTCTCTCACTCTTCTCTTTGACCAAAACCCCTTTATCTCAGAGGATAAGAGTCTCCCCAGCTGTCTGCTCCCTTCCATACCATCTGCCAGTTTCTTGACCTTTTTTGTCCGAGGACCACATTGGCAATTTGTGGAAGCCAATTAATTGCTTCTTGGAGTATTATTTTTAAAATCACAGAATAAAACACAATGGATTACAAAGACAATCAAAGATGTTGCAATGCAATTATCAAAGTGTTTTTAAAATGTGATATAGGAATATGTGTGCATCTTTATTAATAATCTATTAAACAATATTAGAATGTCTGATAACTTCTATAATTTCAAAGTCATGATGAGCATGAACAACATTCGAGATATCTATAATAATTATAACATAAAATAAAATTAAAACATCTATGATGAAGTCACAGGTACTGCTAATACTCCTTTAGTTTTCTGCTGACCTTCATTAATTAATGGTAATGATAAATTTTAATTCCATGTTAGCAAAAATAAAAATGTATTACTTCCCCATCTAAGTTGACAGACTCCAAGAATTCTATCCAAACCCTGTAATGGACTCACTTCTAATCCCAGCTCGACCAATGCTCACCCCTTTCTGGTCTCAGAGAAGGAAGAAAAGAAGGGCTTTCTAAGTCAGCATCCTCGGCCCAGGCTGCCCCTATACCTGTAACAACGCAAGGTCCCTGAGCCTCATCATCCTGGTACACTACCTCAGCTTTTCCACTATAGGTTATTTTTAGAACTTTGGTTTTCTACGGATCATTAGTTTTGTTCTTTCTTTTTTTTTTTTATTGAGACATAATTGACATATAAAATCATATAAATTTAAGGAGTAAAATCTATTGATATGAGACATTATTGCACTGTGCTTACCACCACAGCATTACCTAACATCTCCATCATGTCACATAGTTATCATTCCTTTTCCATGATGAGAACAATTAAGACCTAGTCTCTTAGCCACTTCCAAGTATACAATACAGTATTGTTGACTACGGTCACAGTCAGATCCCCAGAGTGTATTCATCTTCTATCTGCAAGTAGGTACCCTTTGATCAGTATCTTCCTAATTCCTCCATTCCCCAGCCCCTTGCAACCACCATTGTGCTCTGTTTGTACAAGTTCATTTTTTGGTATAGATTCCACATATAAGTGATATTGGGCAGTATTTGTCTTTTGCTGTCTGACTTGCCGTATTTTTCGGACCATAAGATGCACCTAGGTTTTAGAGGAGAAAAATAGGAAAAAAAAATTTGAAGCAAAAAATGTGGTAAAATATTTAATAACATAAATAACATAATATTTCAGCAATGCAAATGTAAATAGAACTCAACAGCAGCATTAACAACCATTATTTCTCCCAAATTTGTGGGGGAAGGTGCATCTTATAGTCTGAAAAATATGGTATCTTGCTTGGCATTTGCCCTCAGGGTCCATCCATGTTGTTACAAATGTCAGGATTTCTTTCTTTCTTGTGGCTGAGTAATATTCCATTGTACACATATACCACATCTTCTTCATTCATTCACCTTTTGATAGACAGGTTATTTCCATATCTTGTCTAGTGTGAATAATATTGCAATAAACATGGGATCACAGATACCTCTTTTTGATATCCTATTTTTATTTCCTTTGGATATATACCAAAACGTTAGATTGCTCTATCATGTGGTAATTCCATATTAAGGTTTTTGAAGAACCTTTATAGTATTTTCCTTAGTAGCTGCATTAATTCACATTCCCACTGGCAGTACACAAGGGGTTCCTGTTTCAGCACATTCTTGTTATCTCCTGTCTTCTTTTTTTGAAAGACTTTATTTATTTATCTTTAAAGGGGAAGGGAAGGAGAGAGGGAGAGAAATATCAATGTATGGTGGCCTCTCGTGCGACCCCTGCTGGGAACTGGCCTGCAACCCTGGAATGTGCCCTGACTGGGAATTGAACCGCTATCGTTTGGCTCGCAGGCCCACGTTCAATCCACTGAGCTACGCCAGCCAGGGCTTCTCTTGTCTTCTTAATCATAGCATTCTAACAGGTGTGGTGTGGTATCTCATTATGGTTTTGATTTGTATTTCCCTGGTGATAAGTGATGTTGAGCATCTTTTCATGTGCCTGTTGCCATTTGGATATCTTCTTTGAGACAATGTCTGTTAGTTCCTCTACTCATTTTTACACAAGTTCAAGGAGTTTTTTTCCTGTTTCTTCTAGGAGCTTTATGGTTTCAGGTCTTATGTTTAAGTCTTTAGTGCAATTTGAGTTAATTTTTGTAATTCGTGTAAACTCAGTTCCAATTTTATTCTTTTTCATATGAATATTCAGCTGCCCAACATCATTTATTGAAAAGACTAGGCCAGGGGTGTCCAACCCATGGCCCATGGGCCACACGTGGCCCAGGGTGGCTGTGAATGTGGCCCCACACAAAATTGTAAATTTACTTAAAAGATTATGAGATTTTTTTTGTTTTTGTTAGTGTTTGTGTATTTAATATGTGGCCCCAAACAACTCTTTTTTTTCCAGTGGAGCCCAGAGATGCCAAAATGTTGGACATCCCTAACTAACCTTTTCCCATGGGGTATTTATGGCTTCCTTGTTAAGTATTAGTTGAATGTATATGTGAGGGTATATTTTTGGGCTCTTGATACTATTCCATTGATTCTATTTTTATGCTAGTACCATACTGTTTTGATCACTATAGCTTTGTAATATTGTTTGAAATCAAGAAGAATATGCCTCCAGCTTTGTTCTTTTTTTATCAGGATTGCTTTGGCTATTTGGATTCTTTTTTGGTTCCATACAAATGTTAGTATAGTTCTTCTATTTCTATGAATAATGCCATTAGAATTTTGATAGCATTTGTTTTGAATCTATAGATAACTTTGTATAGTATTTTAGAAATATTAATTCTCCTGATCCATAAATATCAGGTGTCTTTCCATTTGTTTGTGTCTTCTTCAAGTTCTTGCATCAAAATTTTAGATATTTCAGTGTACAGACTTTTAATCTCCTTGCTTAAATTTATTCCTAAGTATTTCATTGTTTTTATTCCAGTTTTATTGTTATAATTAACATATAACAGTGTTTTATTATTTATAGTGCTATTGTAAATGGCATTGTTTCATTTTCTTTCAGATATTCTGTTATTAGTGTATAGAAACATAACTGATTTCTATGTGTTGATTTTATAACCTGCATCTGTAGTGAATTCATTTGCTAGTTCTAACAGTTTTTTGCTGGTCTTTGAGTCCCAAAGAAGTTGGATCCAAGGAGGAACACACCAAGGCACATCATAGTTACATTAGCCAAGATTAAAATGAAGGAGCGAATTCTAGAAGCAGCAAGAAATAAGGGGATGGTTACCTACAAAGGAGTTCCCATCAGACTGTCAGCTGATTTCTCAAAAGAGACCTTACAGGCAAGAAGGGGCTGGAAAGAAGTATT
>PVKM010030365.1:0-17313 GCA_004027735.1 Carollia perspicillata
CTTTCTCTCAGGGACAAGCAGTCACAGAAAGTCAAATTCACTGGCACTGATTTATCTCAATTACTAAACAAAGGGGCAATTAGAGGCCATTTCCAGAGCCTGAAGTGATGCCATGGGAGGGTCCACAGCAGTTTTGGAATTTGGTTAGGGAAAGCTTTCGGTTAGGGTTATCCCAGCAGCTAATTTTCAGTAGCACAGCTGCTGTTTCACGGGGCAGTCGGGAATCCAGCAGAGCCAGCTGCCTGCACGGCGCGGCACGGCGCGGCAGAGAAGAGGTGGGTGCCCGAGTCCGAGAGCCCTGGGCGGGCACCCCACGTCCGCCCACTCACCTCTTCATGGGGCAAGTTCCTTGGCCTCAGTTTTCCTGTCTGTAAAATACACCTAGTTCGTAGGTTTAAAAAAATGACTGAAATAATACACAATGTCGTATAAGTAAGTAGTAAGACTTTATCCCTCTGTGCCAGACAAGGTTGCCAGTGCCAGGAACAAAAGGGCAAGTCCCAGTCCACACGGAGCTCACGCTCTCACCCGTTTAGCAGGAGAGGAGACGGAGAGCACCGGGTGGAAGCCGGCACACAGCAGGTCCCAGCACCACGAAACCGTGGCACAGGGCAGAGAGCGGGGAGACGCAGAGCTGCCACCTAGAAAGCAGTCATCGGGAAAAATGGATTCGACAAACCCTGATGCTGTCCTAATTCTTACAGTGGGTACAGAGACAGGCCACCTGCTTCCAGGCCTGCGTTATGGCTCGGCTTGCTGTCCACTAGGCCTACTCGATGGGTCCGAAGCTGCCCACACTGCGGCCTTTGGGGCAGGTGGTGTTTCGTCTGCACAGCCCCCCGAAGTGCATTCTGCTCGTCATCCTGGCTGTTCCAGGACCTCCCCAAGCCCATGCAGGGAAGTTCCAAACGCTGACAAGTCAACCTCCTGCAGATTTCCTCGGGAAGGGGGACAGGGTGGCACCGACCAGGTGACCTGCTCTCACTCACGCCCATCTAAATGACTGGTCTTTTGCTCCCATTCTGCACCTGTATTGCCTCAAGCTGATCTGCGTTCCACTCGCTCCCCTGTTTCTTTCGTGTCTTCCCATCTTTAACTGAGAACTGCTGCTGCGTTGTCTTCACCACAACTCCGCTGCAGCACCAGAACCTCTGTGACTGCTTTGTGAGACACAGAAACCATCTTTGTCCTCTTTGAACGAAGAATCATCCAAAACGAGGCACGACTGAACCATGTACGCCAACAGGAACTCTCCTGCAGCTTCCTCGGCGTTCCAGGGAGGATGGGCTCTGGGAACCGCGCAGACCTAGAGCATTTCCAAATGGTGAGCAGAGGCCACAGCAGCGGCTCCCAATGTCTAACAACCCTCTGGGCTACACCTCAGGCAGACAAACAAGGTAACCTGCTATTTATCCTGAACAGATCTGTACAAATGGAATTTTAATTTCCAACCTCTGGAGCCTGAAAAATGCCCTATCATCGCCTCTGTCGACAGCACAGGAGAGAGACAGATTCATAAGCCGCACGAGCGATGTCAGCGGAATGTCCAAGTGGGACATTCTCTCTGCTGCCTGAAGGCTTGCACGCTCTCCCACCGCCCCTCCCCTCTTAGGTGGGAAGGTTTTAAAGCTTGATTTCTTTTCGGGGGTAGTCAGAAGCTTTTTAGTTATGTGAAGCAAGTGTTTATGTAAAACTTCCTTGAGAGATGTATTCTTCCTTCATATTTCAGAACTAGAATTCAAAAATGCTCCTTTACCCAAAAGGGAGATTTAGGCCTTGAAGAGCAGGCAAGTGAACAAATATAAGGCCCTCGGGCTGTTATGAAGAGAGACCAATGATCTTCCCTGTCAATCGTGAGCTTCGGACGACGGAAAGCAGCACTCCGGCCTGGGCGTCAGGGCAGTCCCGCCCACGCGGGGCTGCAGAGGCCTTCTCTGCGGCTCGGGGGCACCCGTCCTGGCTTGCATGTTGGTGAGGCAGATGGGCCACAGAGAATCGTTACACAGGGCTTCCTCGGCGCCAGGCACCGTCCCCAGAGTGCGCAGACGTCCACTTGTTCACTCACATCTACAATGTGAGTAGAACTACCGTTCTTCTCTCCATTTTTCAGGTAAGGAAACAGAGTCAGTGGATGACAAAAACATCCCCAAGGCCGTGCGCAGCCAGGGACAGGCTGTAAAGGCAGGCGGGCTGGCTCTGTGCTATGCTATGTGCCTGCAGTGCCCGAGTGACACTGTGCCCGAGTCCTTGGGGACCCTCGAGAGGAGATGCCTGATAACACTAACACAGCATAACAGAGGGTGAAAACCTAAGAATGATACTGTTTACGCAAGAAAGGTCGGACAGGGAGAGAGGCACTCCTCTCAACAAAGGCGCCTACGTGGCCGATGTTTGACGTGCTTGGAACTGACGTTACTTGACGACCATTTTTGGCCCACTAGGAAAATTAAGGACTGTGTGCTTGCCTTCAGTCACCTGGGCTGTAATCCCTCCATTTTGCTGGAAGTTTCCCGTAAATAAAGATGCAAGACAGACCCAGACGAGCCGCTGGTGTTACTTCTGTTTTGAAACAGGCATGCTCTGATTGGGAAAGATGTTTCATGAATGGCCTGAGCCGGCTCACCAGATGCTGAACTGAGACATTTAACTCTAGCAATGGGAGGTTTCCGCCTGGGAAGGTTAGGTACACCTTCACCTGCCTGACAGCACTGCAGGAGTAATTAGCAGGCAGGGAATTCGAGAATGAATTAAAGGCTGGGCCACGGAGCCTTCACTGGAACGCGGCTGCATCTCCAGGAGGAGTCACTGTATTTAGGGAGACGAGCTGGGCAGCGAGTTGGGTGAGAGTCTTTTTTTTTACTTCTCCAGGCTGTGAATGAGGAGTTGTTTGTCTCCTTAAAGAGAAAGTCTGGCTTCTGTTCACACTTGAGGATGTGAGAACATCAAAAATAGGCACGAGAATTTCATACGACGAAAGTGAAGCAGTCACCAGAATGTGTGGAGGGTGGCCATCGCCACAGAACTGGCCCCCCAGCCTGGCTCCACAAGGCCTCACTTAGCGTTACAGAATTTCTTACGTGTGTTTTAACACAAACGAAGGAAAGCACCTGAACCTGAGCCTGAGGTCAAAGAGCTGCTGATGGGAGGGACAGGCATGCTCACTGATTCTACCACTGCCCTGACGCTCTGCATCCGTAATCCTCTCAAAAGGGGACGGGGGGCAGCCAGAAATCCCTAGTGGTAAACGTGAGTCAGCTGCGACCTGAATCGACATTAATTACTTTTAACACACATTTTTTGTTGTTTTAGCGACATGACCAGTAATCACCGTCTGTCTGGAATTCTCGTCTTGATGGCCCCATGCTTATGATGAACATGAACCTCAGAAAAGATGCCTTCTGAGATAAAATAACAGGGCAGTTTTGATTTGGGGATTAGAAATCAGTTATTCATTGTTAAATCCATCTCTCTTGAGAAGGCCGACTCGGGTTTCCGAGGTGTAACTTGACTGGGTGATGTCCTGCTAACCGGCCCCTGCCCTTTGCTTGTTCTCAATGGTACAAAAATCAGGGAGTAAGAATTTCATGTAGAAGACTTTTAGGCAGAGGAAGAAATTAAGAAAACCCTGGGGGCAAACTCTGGAAATAATGATGTTTTCCTAATTTCCTCAGTTCTCCTTAACCTCTGAATACTTAACATATCTAATCATAACAGAGAATTGCCCAAATCAGTGCAAACAAATAGCTAATCTGTGTTGGTAAGTAGGCCACATAAGTAGGTATAATCCTCCCTTGAGTTTTTGTTGGAACCTAGCAGGATAGAAATGCGTGCACAGAAAGTAGTCTAACATGGTGGCTGTCAGCCCAGCTGCATGCCAGAGTCACCTGGGTGGCTTTTTAAAAGCCAGGACACCGGGATCTGTCCCGAGAGGCCCCGAGTTAACAGGGTGGTGAGGGGGCCAGCACCACGTTGCTGGACAGCTGCTGGGCGACCCCAGTGTGGGCCAGGTCAGGCCAGGTCGAGAAGCTGAGTTTGGCAATAAGGGGAGCAAGAGGACACTGGAAGGTTCTGGAATGAGACAGATGAGCCGCTGTGAGCCAGCTCTGCTGTTTCCTCGCAATGCGAACAGGGGTGGGTCCTTGGGCCTCCCCAGGCTCAGTTTCCCAGTTTGGACAATGTGATCAATAACAGCCATTGTGCAGGGCTGTTGTGAGGGATAAACGAGATGACAAGGCAGTGTATGGGCCTTACCCAGTGCCCAGCAGGGAGCAGGCACCAAGTGAGTGCCAGAGCCTTCCGGTTTCAATGTGCCAAAGTGTTCTTACATCTACTTTCTGATTTAATGTTCGCCTCGACCTTGTGAGACAGGAGAGAAATACAGGCTTGCCAGTTCGGATGTCTCTGTGTCTGGCTGATTGAGAATTTCACATCATTTTATTATCAAAGTAACTTCACACCCTCTCTCACCCCTAGAATGCCTCAGGGCTCCACCTCGGAGCTCTTTTCCCTCATCTACCGATCTTTAATGATATCATCTAGTTTGAGAGCTTTAAATAACATCGATATGCTGAAAACTCCAGCCTGGACCAGACTCTAAACTTACAAAGCCAACTCTCCACTGGATGTTGAAAAGACATCTTAAACCTAACATGCTCAAAGCAGACCTCGGGGTCTGCCCCCACATCCCAAACCTGCTCCTCTGTAATCTTTCCCAGTCCAGTGAAGGGCCCCTCTGTCCTTCCTGCCCCTCGGGCCACATGCCTAGGAACGTCTTTAGTTCTTTCTCTTACACACACATCCAATCCGTCAGCAAGTCCCATGAGCTCTGCGATCAAGATATATCCGGAATCCAGCATGTCTCACCATTCCACCAACATCACTTTTGTCCAGATCACAGCCTCTTAATGGGCCTTGTCATTGCAGCATGCGTTCACCCATCCACACCATCTTTATTTAGCACAGCCGCCATGGAGATCTTCTCAAAGTGGGAGCTGAGGTTTGTTGCTCAGCTACTCCAAACCCCCTAATGGCCTCCCCTCTTCATGGTCAATGGGTTTCACACAACGTTGCTCATCCTCTTCCGTTATTTTTTACCACGTACCCTATACCTCCCTTCCTCCCTCATCCTGCCCCCTGCACACTGGCCCCTTCCTCCCCCCTCAACTTGCCAAGCACACTGTTGCCTCAGGCCCCTTGCCCCCACTCTTCTCTTTGGTTGGAATCTCCTTCCCAGAAATAGCCACACAGCTTGCTCCCTCTTTGCTTCAGGTCTTGAATCCAATGTCACCCTTAAGCCTGAAACCATTTCACCTCCACCCTGGCATTCCTTATTCTCCTTCGTGGTTTCGCTTTTCCCCAAAACACCACCATCTGAAGCACCATGTATATAGATGTTTGTTTATTTAACCCCACTGAAAATGGAAGCGAGATAAGGAGGGGAACTTGTTTTGTGTTTTGTTCATTTCTGTACCCTGTAGGGTCAAAGCAGGGCCTGACACATACCAGGCACTGAACAAACACTTGTTGAATGTATAAATGAATCAAGTAAATTATTTTTTAAGCCCCTTTTCATTGACACCATTGCTTCCTGTACCTTTCCACACTTGCTCTCAGGTGCGGAGGGGTTTGTTTCTTATTAATTAATTTTTAGAAAGTTTGCTCTAGCAGTCCTTGGGTGCTAGTGCCAGCGTAGAACAGTACGGCAGCACTGGTACTCAAGCACCAGTGCCCAGAGCAAACGTGCACCAGAGGCAGCTTTGGAAAGCGTCACTACCAGTTTCATCAAGGTGCTCAGCTTCAGGACGGGTGACATTCCAGAGAAGCTGGCTTCCCGGTACCCAGGAAATCTTTGGGTTTTGCCCAATTTTACATCTCCTCCTATCCCCAGCATAACTTTCCAAAACCTAACGAGCACCCCACAACTTTAAACATTGGGCAGCTGACTTTAATTTCTGGCTGGAGTTGTTCGGATGGGCTGCAGATGGGGACAAGGAGGTGGCAGTGTCACCCTCATTCTGCAGCCGCGGGTTCATCTATTCGTTTACTATTCAATAAATACATGCAAACTGGCTTACAGTGTCTGCTTCCACTATGGGAACTTCTGGGAAGAGACACCGGCGAATAAAGAATTGGTGCGATGCAGCTCTCAAATGACAGCTGTCATTTGTCCCTCTCTGCTGGCGACCTCCGGGGCGAGATCCCTCACTTCACTCACAGCAAACACCTGCTGTTCTCTGATGCACATTTTAGTGCTGCCGGAGGCCCGCGTTCCAATGGAATCGTGATTGTGAAAACCCAAGCCCGCTGCAACTGACAGCCAGGGTGGAGACGGACAGGAAGCACTGGGAAAGGGCCGCCGCTGTCTCCTGCACAAGGCGTGGGCCTCTTCAGAAAGGACAGGTCCCAGAACAACAGAATGTGACCCCCTCACTTCCTGCGGCATTTCCCTTTCGGAAGCATGATCATTAGTGTGTAAAATTAATCTCTAGAGCCACTTCTAACTATGACGAGGAGGTTTTTACTCTGAAGCTAAGACGAAACCATGGAATTAAAAGCGTGCACACTAAGACCTGTCAGTGGGAAGCCACTGGGATGAAGACTCGGTCTGCCATGTAAGGTGCCACTGAACACCCTTCGGGGTGTTCCTGTCCCCTTGCCGGTGGGCAGCAGGGGGACCCCCGCGAGGCAGGCTCGGCTGCCGTGAGGTGGACGCATGTGGCCTGTCTCGCTCCTGCTGCGTCTCTGAGACTAAGTGAGCTGCACACGGATGTCACACTCCTCCCAGGTATTTCTAGAGGACTGTGGGTGCAATGGGAAGGAAGACCTTGAATTTGACACCAGAGACCTGGGTTTAAACCCTGACTGTGCCACGTACCAGCTGTGGGATTGAGTGAGCTGACCCTGATATGCTCGGTTTCCAACCCCTGCTGTGAATGAGGCTGCGAAGACTGTTTCGGATGGTGGTTGGGAGTTTCAGGGAGACAGTGTGAGCAAAGTATCTAGTACAGTGCCAGGCCTACAGTCAGTGCCCCCAAATGACTGCTATTGTTATTATTACTATTAGAAAGAGCATTATGAAACAGTACTGTGGGGCTCAACTTCAGTAGTCTACAGGACAGGCAGAGGAAGGGCTGGTCACTGACATCTCCCTGGACCTGCTGAGAACGGTGACAGCTGCAGATGACCACGGATACTGCAACTTCCTACTGGGAGGCGCCCAGACCTCCGCTGGCCCCCGCCTGTCCACAGTTCGCTGACTAGGGCTTCTGTGTCTATTGGGTTTGCTGGCTTCTGGCAAGCAGTGATTCCTTCTTGGTTCCTTGGGTCTTTCCACAGTATCAATCACACTGTGGGATATTTTTTAAAAAGTCATATACCATTCCTTTCATAAAAGGATTTATAAAAGGATAACTCTCAAATAGTAGGCCTTGTGAAATTAGCTTGAATGCCCATATACACACATTTTTTTCACTCAGGCTGCCAGGAAGACATGGTCTTAGAGGAACCAAGCCTCCCTTCTGGGGTGCCAGGCACCACAGACCCTGAACAGATGGTTTTCTTGTCATCAGGTCCTACTCTGCAAACACCAGCGCCCTTACACATCCAAGTCTGCAGCTTGACTGGACGGGCCCAAGAAGAATGCAAGGGGACACCTAAAAACCAGGCAAAAGAGTGGGGCCTGCAGCTGCGGATTAGACAACAGGAGCAGGTACTGGTCCTCCCTAGACACGACCACAAAGCCCACGGACCACAGAACGAGGATGGGAGTGATTCCTAGGCATCGGGGCCCAGGCCTCCGGGGTTGTTTATTAAAAAGTTTATTGTTTATTTAACTGCCTCACAGTACGCAGGAGTGTGTCATGAGAACATCTGTGTCCTAAGGATCTCCTTTGGCTAATGACAAGATGAACATATCTAAAAGTGGGGTGCACCACGGGTAGGCTGAAGTTAAAAACCCCCAAAACTAACAACCCGGGTCGACTCAGACTGGTTTCCCCATCAACAAAGAGTACCTACTCAAACCGGATCGAATGCTCTGCCAGGTCAAAAGCCTCTCTGAGGACCTGGGCTCCTGGGCCGGCAACCCCGGGAGCTGGAGGTGACTGTGGGTGCACGTGACACAGTGGCTCTCACACTTTTGTGTGCACGGTGCTCTTTTTTCCAGTGTGTTACAAAGAGCAGTCTCCAGGGTCTTATTCTTAAAAATCCTGAGTCAGTGGGCCTCAGGCGAGGCCCAGGAATCCACGTTTTTTTTAAGGAAGCAATGTGCTTGCACTCTGGGGGCCACCCTTTGAGCAATGCTCATCCTAGGGTGTCCTTCTCAACGACTCGAGGTTCTGAAGCAAACACTTAAGTCTTTCAAAGTCAGAGAGCCACTGAGCGTTGGAACTGGACGGGCCCCGGAGACTGTCTAGTCCGCACTTGCCGCAGTTAGGGGACCAGCTGCCAGGTCGCAGCCCAGCAGCTGGTCTGCGTACCATCGTACCATCGTACCATCGTACACTGTCGACGCAACGGTATTTTCAGGTAAGTTATTTTGTATAATACGCACTTATATCTTAGCACAGTGTTTGCCTATACGTACTTAATGTCAATTGTTATTATTTCTACTATTGAAAACATAATGAATGGAGAATTTTGAAAATAAATCAGTAAAAGGTATAGAAATTCTGTTATAGAAGCTGAATTAATAAAGTCTAAATGTAGGTGATCTTTCACTGCAAATCAAGAATTATTCTGAGTCTTAATTTATCTCTGGTTCTTACATGGCATTGGCAATCTGCGCTCAAGTTCAGTGAAAAGGCAGCAGCAGCGGCCCAGGACCACACGGTAACTGAGGAAGAGGATACAATCCGGCCTAGGAAATGTGGGTGAGGAGAGGTGCGGGGTGCTGGGCTGTCGGGCGTCCAGGCGAGCGTCCCCTGATACATCGCTGACGTGCCTGGCACTTGAGGGTCGGCCTGGGTGCCCGCCATGGAGGTGGTGTTTGACTTTGACTGCATACTTGCTGCCCGGAACTGGGAGACTTCCCAAAGTTTGATCACGAAGTCTAGACGTACCAGCAGTGACTTTCAGACATCAAACTCAGAATCAAAAGTTCAAAACAAAATAGTCCGGAAACCTCCGAGGAACATTAAGTGTGTCGCTTCGTCAGAGGACTTACACTTCTCCCTTTCTGTGGGTCAGGAAATAGCACCGAACCACGGGCCCTGCCCGCTGCTCCTGGGCATGGTGGCAGGTGCGCCGCATTGTTCATTTCAGGGGCATCCTGAAAATCTGTCAGGAATCTTTCGAAATCGGCAGGGCCCGCAGATAGCCATGCCCCACAGAACTGTGACCCCGGGGCCACACTGCAGGACAGAAACAGTAGCCCCTCTGCCCCCGAGGCAAACTCCTGTCTGCTGCCTTCACTCTGCACCTCTGCTTCCACTGGAACCGCTCACTGTCAGGCAGCCCGTGGCTCTTAGTGTGCAGGAAGGGGGCGCACACAGTGTGGCCTCACAAAGGGTATGGGCCGTCTCATCAAGGCTCACATTAAAGAGACTACAGCTTTTGGTTAATAAAGAAAGCAAAAGGAATGGATGCCAGCGTGTGGCCGGGCCACACAGAAGCTTGTGCTGATGGGCTCAATGATAGACACCGAGTACTTTAACACCACTGCACCACCAGCAGAGCAATCGGCAAAACCACCTCACACCAGCAACACAACCAGCCACACAACCAGAAATAATTTTCTTTTTCAAACAATTGATAAAACAGTAGAAGCCCACGCTGGGACTGCACCGTTACCATGGCTGGAATCAGCAGAGCACTTTCTGGTCTTCTAAGTGCTTTTGCATCCTGTTACCCAATGCAGTGCTGGATGTTTGCAGGCCCAGAATCCAGTCTCTACACGATCTAGGATAAGTGCTTAACTTTATTTCTATGCTCTCATTTCTCTGTATGCAAAATAAGATAATCACTGACTTGATATCCCACCTGGTTCAGGTAACAGCACTTAATGGGTTAAGTACTGTTAAAAAGTGTTTCCCATGGTAGGCAGAGTGGTTTTATTAAGACACTAGTCTTCATGTGCCAAGTAGCATCACAGAAAAAGTTTAAGAAAAAAGAAAAACAGGATGGTAAGCTTTCATATTTCAATTCCATTGCCTTTTGAGAAAATAATGTAGATGGCATTCAATGATGCTTTCAGCCCAAGTTGCAGGTAATTGCTTAGTATTCTTGCAAAGCTCCCAAGTACAATCGAACACAGTAACCTTTTCAAACTCTGTTTCTCTATGAAAATCTTTGGAGCGTGTCACGATATGTCTCTAATCTCTTCAGGAGGAAGTGACAGCCCTGTTTCCTTTCCTGCGATATTGTAACATTATTTACAGAATCATGCCTTCCAAGAACTTGTTTCCTCTCCATGTGTAGCAGGGAGGCTGCTGCCACCTAACAGAGGAGACATCTGCCCCGGGCATGGAGACTTACAGCTGGAGGGGCCTGCAGCCCCGTGCGGCCCACTGCTCAGTTCGCAGCCGAGGAAACCAAGGCCACGCTGGTTCGGTGACGTGGTGCCCCTTCTGGGGAGGGAACTGGAACTTGAATGCTGACTAGAATCAGGTCTGTGTTCTTTCTGCTCTTTCCAGAACCTGATGGCTATGAAAAAGCTGTCTTCTTTTTGCATAATGCACAGTTTCTTGTCACGGTTCAGCCAAAGATGGCAATGAAGGATAATGGTTGTGAGGGATGGCCGCAAAAGTCTCTGAGCAGTAAGACACAGAGTGGACTTTCAATAGATGTCGATCACGACACTCCACTTAAAATTTGGATAGCATTCTTTCAACTGAGAAATGCTTCTGGAAATAAGAAACAAGCAGGAGTTGCACCAGTGACCTCCCAACAGTCAGGTGACACGTTGTCAAGGCATACGCTTCCACTTTGCTGTTTAAAAACATCAAAAACTGATACATACACTTAACTTAAGGCTCTTAAAACAGCCTGAAACATTCTCTTTCTAGGTAGAGTAAGAAACTTTTCTACTTCTGTTAGAACTCTAGACAAGCAAAGTGATTTGAATACTCAAGAGAAAAAGATAAACGGAATAGAACACTAATTCCACAGGGTGTCTAGGATCGAATTTCTTTCTTGATGAGATCTATTGACCCATGGAGCACTGAGCCATTGTTAACTAGGGTACCAACTGTTCCTCTATCTCTGCTATGTAGAACACCTTCTCATTACCATACGAATACCAGCATCGAGCTGGAGATTGCTCTGGGGCAGTTCCTGGCTTTTATGGCACCCCACAGCAAGGGATGCTGTCTTCCCCAAACCTGAAATTCTCTCCAGCCCTGAGCTGCAGCTACGGGGCACAGCAGACAAGCCCGGCCTTATCGTTTCCAATGCGGCCCAGTGATAGCTCTGCCCTTCCTGCAGGCCTCCTCTTTCTTCCCGAATGAACTCCAGGGAATGGCATCATGTCAGGCTTTCCAGATGGATTATGTGAAGCCATAGCTCAATGTCATTTTCAATAGGAAGCCTCATAATTAAAGGTCAAATAGTCACTTCATCTGCAATCAATCAATAGAAAAAGTACTAATACGAAGAACTAATCAATCAATGGCAAATGCACTAATAAAAGCAATGAATCAAATTCAGCATTGTGTGTAGGTGCGAGTACATGGAAGAGATTGAGACAGGGCAGAAGCAAGAACAATAAAAGAAATTGAGAGTGTGTGTACAAGAGGATATTCAGAAGAGTCTGCATCTTCGGTTCTGTGGTTACGTGGGCACCTCTTGGCCTGCAGTGATGTATTCTTAAATCCAAATACTGGATGCGATATTTCTGGATGGTATTTCTCAAGTATCCTATTTGTGATGGGTGTGTGTGTGTGTGTAGAACCACTAGAAGAATACTATGACAGTGATTGCAAAAGGGATAGATATGTTTTCTAAATTCTGAGTAGGTATAATCTGTTGTGTTTCATCTGTGTGTGGGAAGTGAGAGAAAGCAGAACTCCAAGTGAAATGATCTGAATTTCCCCCCTCCTTTCTGAAATATGTATTCATCACTTAGTGTGACGCTCTTTCATTTCTATGCAGATTAGAAGCTGCATTAGGACAATTCTTACCCATGCAGACAAGAAGTTGCATTAGGTCAGTGAGTGATATAGCCTCTGCACCAGCAATGTCAAGGTCAGGTCACCGGGAGACGGAAGCATGTGTTGGGTCTTGTGAAAACTGATGGAGTAAACTTATAGGCTTAACCAGGCCGTTCCAGCAGTAGGGCCCAGCTCTGTGTGAAACTAAGGGGGCTCCTGGGACAGGGGCCATCACGCGCCCTCTCGGAGACAGGGAAAGCAGCAAAGGGGCCGTGTCTAGACATGCCACGCCTAGGAGACTGCAGGAGGGAAGCCAGGTGTGATTAGGGCATGATGAAACAGTTGAGTCGGAACTAACGGTCCCTAACCTGAGAGCTACAGAACCGACGCCTGGGGAGTTATCAGAGGAAGAGTCGGGATGAGTATTTAGGTTTCATAGTTTCAAAAGAGATTAAGTCTGTCCTGTTACCGAAGTAACGAAGGATTTACACTGCACAGTTACTTAGACAACTACACTGGTATCATATTCGAGAATGCTACAGTGGCAAATGAAATCCAAATTGACCCAACCCTTTCTGTCAAAACAGCGAATGGTTTTCAAGCACCTGTTTGTCTGAAATGTAGCTTTCAGGAAGCATCCAGAACAGAAGAGTATGGACTTGGGATTAGGAAGAAAGAAGAGAAAGAAAGACAGAGTGAATAACTGTTTTGCTGAGAGAAAGGAAGAGACTCCTGAGAGTGGAGACTATGCTTTCGGGTGGAGCTCTTTGTTCAGCACAGCTAGCTCTAGCACAGGCCACCAGGGAGAGACCAAAAAACCCACTTAGGTTTTCCTGATGAAAGCAGCCCCCCAGGGGTGGGTCGGGTGCAAAGGCCCATGGCACAGATGCTCAAGTGCACTGGCTGTGGCCATGGCTCAGCACCTGCCTGAGGACCTGGGCCACTGGATACCTCAGTTGGGACATCTGGGGCATCTGGTGTTATCTGCCTCTGGACTTGCTACCTTTATAACAGCCCCTTACTTTTTAGGAGACCCGGAAGGACATCCAGACATTGCAACATGGTAAACACATGGGGAAAAACAGTGTAAGATGATTTCTTGGAGGTCCGAGATGAAACCACACCTATTACATGAAAACCTATGAAACGGGAGACTGGAACCCTGGGAATGGTAACAGAGTCATAAATACTACAGTGAGAAAATAACCAGTAGCAACAGCTACGGCTGCAAGAGTATGTGCTGTGTGCCAGGCGGCACGCCCAGCTCTTCAGTGGGTTATCTCACGCAGTCCACAGCAGTTCACACACGTTCTGGCGCAGACTGACCACCAACTGCGGCTGCCAACTGCCAAGTACTGTGCTAGGTACTGAACAAGTTTTATTTTTAATCTTTACAATCCCCTTGCAAAGGGAGAATTATTACCACACATTGCCCCCTGCATTTTACAGATGAGAAAGCTAAGGTTCAAGGGAGTTGAGTGATTTGTCCAAGATCACAAAATCAGGATTGGAATGTGGCTTTGAAAGCTCCTTCAACTTCAGCTTGATGACAATTATAAGGAAAACCTACCAAACATACAGCAATGTATGAATAGTATACACACATATATGTATACGCACATATACATGTGTATATACATAAATGCATATACACACAAATAATTTATTCAGATAAGCTATAGCCCTAGGCAGCAATTGCTCCTTAAAGAGTTTATCCAATTTCTAAATCATTCTCCTAACTTGGCGAGACTGACAACAGATTGGAGAGACAAATGTGTGTGGGGCTGGTAAAAACATTACGGAATGTCTTTGCTTTCTGGTTTCAGGCCGAACCTATTACTGTGCACAGACTTGGAGTGATGTCACGTTCTTCCTTCTCTTCAGTGAGTCACGTGCCGACACGTAAAGGAGTTACTATAGCGTGTTTCTACCACGGCGTACCTCCTAGCCCAAGGAGTTTGTGAATGACATGTGTTTCCATAAAGTTTCTCATTACTCAATGACTTTTAATGACTGAAAACATGGGTTCTGGATGTCTAGACATGTTATTGGGACAACGCCACTAAACTGGACAAAACTAAGTTGAAAATGGCATCTTTCTTCCTGATCTATTTTTTGTCCATTAAATAAATATTTATTTCACTTTCGGTGCTAATCAGATTGAGTTAATAATAATGATACTGTGTTTCTTTATAGAAGGAACATAACATTCTGAAATGAACTTCAAACTAATGGGAATATCAAATTAGAGAAATAACATGATTTATACCTTGCTCCAAGCTTTCGTAAAACAAGGTAACATTTCCTAGGGGCAACTCTAGAGCCTTCCAAAGCCAAGTTTTTGCCCATTGTGCTCCCGGCCCCAGCCTTTAATACTGATGTTCTATACTGAAAACCTTTTATGAGAATCGAAAAGATTTTTCAAGCCCTTGGAAACTGATTCAATCATATAAGGGTATTTCAAAGCAATGATTCATCCTCACGTTGCTAGTGTTCTTTAACAGAGTGGACCAAACCCCATACAATTTAATTTGAAGAGTTGCTTGAATTTCACAATCATAAGATGTAACTATCCGAAGGTAATATTAAATTAGTTTGTAAGTCTGTGATTCACTTACCCAATGTGAGGGATTTGTGTGTAGAGCAGAAAATGATAGCCACAGTGTCTGCTGGTGTGAAACCTGAATTATTCCTAGGGGGAAAAAAAAGAAAGTGCTTTACAAATACTTTTATGAAAAGCCTATTTAACATATCCTAAATCAAATGTAGTACTTACCTTCATATTAACATCCCTTTAATCAATCTTGGTGACAGAAGTAATTCTATGCCCAAATGTACAGAAGTGTCTGAATTTCTTTTCTGAGAATCATTTCTGAGTCATTTATCCTTGGAAAGGAGACAGTTTTAAAATTGTGTGGTAGAGGTCTCCTAAGATCACACCTGTCATCAACTTATGGCGCGGGACTTCCTGAGAATCACGGAGCAAGGACTCGGCTAGCTCAGGCGCCGGCCATCACTGGACATTACCCTCACGGCTTGAAAGGGTCCACACGTCTCCAAACTGCTCAGGCAAGGAGCAGCCTGTCCTGGCAGCGAACAGACCCGTTTGAGAAATACATGGCATGAACACAGATTCGACATCATGCGCTCCAGTAAAAGAAACTTATCATTTTCAGCAGTTACCATATATCAAGTACCCTGCGTGTAAAAATAACAATTCCGTAAGATGGGCATCTGATGGCAGAGGTGTCCCTCCTCAGAGCTGAGGACACTGCGGTGCATGGAAGTCGCGTGAGTCACCCGGGGCCCCGGAGCTGGTGAGTGACAAAGCCAGGGTTCCAACCAAGCCCAGTTCCTGTGCCTGCGCTCTTCACCGCCATTTCCCACTATTACCGTACAATATGTTCAGTATAAAAACAACTCAGTCAGAAGCCGTTAAATGTTATGGGGGTTGTGGTGCACATCATGCTCGGGTTTCCTGGTTTAGATGATAAAGATTTAGAGAGCCAGGACAAGGGTTAGAAACGGAATTATCATTCTCGTGTCCTTGGTCTGTTAGAAACCTTTCCTTCCTGCAGCATCGGGGCTTGGAGACACAGCGCGTCTATCGGTTCCCTGCCCTGAACTCAGCCAAGGGTCAGCAAATGGAAAAATGCTCTGGAACCTGACTGCGCGTGTGTACTTGCAGACGTGACGATCTAGCCAGCCTCTGAGGCTGAAGAGAGAGACCCCACCATTCCCTTAGGAACCTGAGCCTCACATATAACTTTTGTTGGGAGACAGTCTTCTCTAAACAGGGCCCGCATACTGCTTTCTTTGTTACATACTCACTGCAGGGCAGAAGGGCCCCCTCCTCCGCCTCCTCCTCACCCCTGGACATATGGTAAGAGAGAGTTGCTTGTTCTTTGGTCTTCACTCCCCTAAAAAGTCGCACAGGCTCACGCTTCCTGAACAGTCTCACCTCCAGCTCATTTTTTAACAACAGCTCCCTAAACTGCATTTCTGGCGTCTCACCTCAGTTGAGAATTCTCTGCGGATACGTATCCCTTGAGTATAACAAGATCACTCTACTGTTCCCCCATTCCATTCTCCTATTTGTACTGTGACACTGCTCTTATTTTTAAACATCGTACGACATGGCCGACGCATTCCCCTGACCCCTTCATTCGCCATGTGATGGAGGCCTAACGTGAAAGGAACTCTGTGAGGTTCTGTAAACGCAGGGAGCAAAGGAAGACAGACCTGTACGCTGGGAAAGAGAAAGAGACTGAGGACGAGAGGGGGAAGGCGAGTGAGTTTTGGCACTGAAAGGAAGGATTATCTCCAGCTTGGCAGGGCCGCGGGGACAATGACGGGGCACACAGAGAACCTCTTGACGGCGATGACAGTCGATCCAGCCTTGAAAGAACGGGTTCCGACACGTGCAGGCGTGTACCTGAGGTCGGGAATAGCGAGACTGAGGTACAGGCGTGTGGGGGCCACGGGCAGACAGCAGTTCTTCAGGCTGGCTTGTGTGCGGGGACACTGGCTTGTGACAAGGAGTGTGGACTTGATAAGACGGGACAAGGAGGTTAAAGAGGAGAAGCACACAGCGCAGTAAACGCCTGAGGATGATGAGACGAGGCAGGGAGAATCACGGCGAGGGCGGGGGATGGCGGCAGGAGACACGAAGACAGAAGTAAAGGAACTCGTCAAGTGTTGGCCTCCGTGAAATACACGTTCCCTCCTGACAGCTTAAGAGCAAGGACTTTTGGGGCAAATGCACCAAAATTTAAATCCAGACCATCTTTCTGCCTGCCTCTGAAGGTCACTGTCAGGATAAATGCCCATGTTTGATAAGAATCTGGCACACTGCGAATGTTTCATACACGCTAGTTATTTTACTGTTCGTGTGGCTTCGTCAAAGGAGGAGGGGTAAAGAGAAATCGGAAGCTTTGAGCATGTAGGCCTGCGCACAGCATCGAGGCCTTACTAGAAACAGGGAGAGGAGGAGGCCCGGTGTGGTCTGGGCAGGAGCCTAGGAGCTGACGATCAAGGGTACAGAACTGGTCCTTGTGAGAAGGTGAGAAGAATGGTGTTTTCAAGAAATCCGGGAAGAGAAGAAAAGGGTCATGGGAGATTGACACGATTATCTCTAGAGAGTGAAGACGCAGCAGGCAGAGACTACGGGGAAGCCAGGTCCTCTCAGAGGCCCTAGAGGGCAGGACTGGGGGTGGGGAGGTCAGTC
>PVKM010030366.1:0-17312 GCA_004027735.1 Carollia perspicillata
GGCAGAGTCACGGGCAGGCAGAGGAGTAGGACACCTTTGCAGTGGGGTGAAGGGGGCTGCGGGTGCGCCCTGGTCGTCTGCTGTCGCTGGGAGCGGAAGCTGGGCTTCCCCTGGGATTGGCTAGAGACGCATGTTTGGCTTTCTCCGGTCGGTCCCGAGTGGAAGCAGGGACGAAAGTGAGAACTGTCAGTTACTGAGGAAGTCTTGGCCACCGGGGCTGATGGTTGGCGAAGGTACTGGTTCGCTTCCCTGGGCCGTCCCCGGGGGCGGCAGTCTGACTTCCCACCAGCCAGACGCAGCAGGCCGGTGCCCTGGCTGTTTGCTAGGGATGGCGGGAGGCGCTCTGGTCAGGTTGCCGAAGGCGGCGGCTCGAGCCGTCTGGGCATTTGTGCGTGGCCTGGGCATTGTCTGCTGGCATATTCGGTCTCTCGGCAGGTCCCGGGGCACGAAGCACAGTCTCTGCCATGTGGAGTCATCGTGCAGGGCATTTAGAAACAGCGCTGAGCGCAGCCTGTGCCCCAGCCTGGCTAGCACAGGGTCCCGGGGGGCAGATCCGGCACGCGGAGAACACCGGTGCTGCCACTGGGTAGCAGCAGAGCTGGTGTTGGAAAGTGGGTCTGGCTCACGCCAGACTCACGTGTTTTCCTTTCGTGGCCCTGAAAGAGTTGTATCGCAGGACGCCTTCGACAATCAGACGAGAACCTGCCACCTGCCTTCTGTTCCAAAGCCTCCCAGGGTCCCTGAGCCGGGCGCCCGCCAGCTCCCCAGCAGCAGTGGGACCCTGCCCTCCCGGAGAGCTCGGAAGCAGCCGCTCCGCACTCAGCTGCGTCCCTTCCGCCAGGTGCAGTGTCCTCACCTGCAGGGCGGAGACGGCCTCGAGCTGCTTTCTGAATGGAACAGTGCTGCAGAAAGGGAAGCTAACATTCTCATTATCACAGAATGCCATCAGGCTGACTGCGAGGTCCCATGGGGAGTGTGACTCACTTCTGAGCGGTTATCTGATTTTCCGTTCTAGGGACTTCCCACCACGGGCACAGCCAACCACCAACAAAATGTCTTTCAGGATTAATGGCTGATTAAAAAAAAACTGTAGTCCTAATTTTAAAAAGAAATGCAAATGCACAAATGGGAAGTTTTACCAGGCGGCTGTGAGATGCACAGGAGAGACGACTAAAACCACGGTCTGCGCTGAGCGCTCTAGAAACGAGAGCTGGTTCCAGGGGGAAGGAAGGAGGTGGACGCCTGCCTAAGACTCAGAAAGGCAGCCGCCTGTTCGGCTTACGCGTCTTGCCCCTCACGGACAGGCAACTGGGGGCTCAGGCTGTCCTGCAGTCCTGCTCCTGTCCAAACCAGTTTTCCTCCTTTGCTGCCCCTGCCCCACAGGTACAGGTGAGACCTTCCTCCCCGGACCTGCGGGGGTCGCGCCTGTCCCTTCGCAGCCCGAGCAAACAAGCGCAGGGCCACATGCCTCCCAGGAACCGCGCCTCGCCCTTCAGCACAGGCGCCGCTCAGGCCAGCGGGAAAGGAGAGTGCTGCCCCCCGTGGTGGTGTGTCTGCTGTGCCGAGGAGCCCAGCGCCCTTGGTTGAGTGGGTCTCGCCATCCGTCGATGCCCTGAAGGGAAGGTTTCATCAGCCGACCCAGGGGAGGTCGTGAGACGGGGTCAGAACTGCAGGATTCTGGGTGCGGTCACTGGTAGGGCCCGACCGATGTGGGACTGACAACTGCGCCCGTAAACGACCCTGGGGGCCTCTGACCAAACTTGGAAGGGATCTGTCATGTAAAAGACTAACTGGGAAACTTCTAAAATAAAGACAGCACACTGCTCCTTGAGTTCCAAGCTTCTAGAGCAACCTGCTGTGCTTTGGCGGAATTCCGGCTGGTCCTTCCCTAGAGGGTCAGCAGTGCCCTTCTCCTGCCTCCCTGGTGGGCCCTGCAGTGGAGCCTGCGAAGGGTCTGCGTGTTACGATGAGCGCCGTCGTTTGCCTCGTCAGCAGGCAAGGCCTCTGGGCACGTGTCCCTGATCCTCAGGAGAGCCGCGGCCTCGGCCCCACCGCCTCCTGCCCGCCAGTGCCCCCTCCCCGGACCTCCCAGGCCCTGGGGTGGCTTCGGCCTCCTGCGTGGGGGCTCCTGCCCTGAGGCCCCTCCCGCCCCTGGGCTGCCTGTGGGTGACAATATCTGCTCTATGTCACTCAGTTCTCCACGCGGGCGTCACTTTTTCAGGTCGAGCCTCATGACCCCCACAGTCACGCAGCCGGGCGGTGGGCTCGCCGTGCTCGCGTTGCTGGTTGTGTCTGGATGTCACTGTCCCCACCACTTGAAGCTCTGTTGCGTACAGGGACCTCGTCTGCTTTGCTCACCTGGTCCGTTTCCAGGGTGGGACCTGGCTGACGGCCGCGCCTCGCACCGAGGTGCTGATGTGTGCGTGGGAGTGGATGATTTTATGCCCGGTGCACTTCTCGGTCCCAGGGGCCCTCTGCCGTTCCCACCCCTGCCTCGCGGGAGCTGTCGAGATGCGAGAGCACACAGCCGTCTGAGGGGAGGGCCCTTTCCTGGCCAGCCCTGAGAACGTCTGTGACTGTCCTAACATCCGTGCTGTAAGCCGACCTCTGTAAAGTGGACTCCATCAGGAACAACTCTCGGGAGCTCCTCCTGTGAAGGATCATGCCGCGACTTCGGGCTGTGGGCAGGACGGCAGCAGGCACTTGGGTCCTGAGGATGTGGTTCGTTTCTTCACAGTGAGCAGTGTTGTAAATCATCACAGCAAACCGGCTCACTGTCTGCAGTCTCCCGTGTAATTGGGGTGGAAGGCAGACGTGCAAACGCAGCTCCTCGTCGGCATTCCAGAAGCAAACCTCTGGACAGCGTCGCATCAAAGATTTTTCCAGTAAATAATTAATTGGTTTAGAGCAGACTGACAAATATAATTAAGCGGTTTACGGTTGAAACATTCAGTATTTCTCTAATTAGTGACAAGGAGTACCTGAGGCTGTGGTCAGAGGAAATCGTTCCCAGATGGGCTTTGACATGAAAGGAAGCCCAGGGTTTGTCATCGGCTATTTTTTTGTCACCAGCAGGCCAGACTTTAAAGGGGAATACACTCGAACCAAACAGGTTCTGGTTTATCGAGTCGTGGCACCCCTGCTCTCCGACCCCTGCTCTCCGACCCCAGTTGGACCGATGCCTGCCCCGTTT
The DNA here is from genome assembly GCA_004027735.1 of Carollia perspicillata. NCBI lineage: Eukaryota > Metazoa > Chordata > Mammalia > Chiroptera > Phyllostomidae > Carollia > Carollia perspicillata. Next base: position 3,194 of record PVKM010030366.1, read on the forward strand.
CGTAGTATTCCTTGTCGGTGCGGTGCATTTCGCCCTGCCACATTGAGAAGTGTATTTGGTGACAGTGACTTGGTGAGGGGGCCCTGAGAGCCCAGCGGCAGAAACATGGGAGCCAGAGTTCATTTCAGCGGGCCCGGGCCAGCCTCCCTTTGGAAAAACCGAGACGCAGCTGCTCTGGAGACCTCGTTGCATCTGCCGCGGACGGTGGTGACACAGCGTGAGGATGCTCGTTCTTCATGCTCACCGCCAGCTCACACTCCGCGGGAGGGGGTTTCACCGCCAGAGTGGGGAGTTTCCGGGGGAGATGTGAGAATTCTGCTTACCGTAAGCTTTGGTAAGTTAGCTAAAATAGCAACATGCTGTAACGTACGAATCTCGTGCACCTTCTTGGTGGGGTGGTTTCTCACCTTTGCAGACACACTTTTATTTGTGCTTATCCAGTCTTGGAGGCTGTGCTGGAAGTCACATGGGCGCTCTTGCCCTCCTCACCTTTGGGCTCCTTGGAGCCCTGAGCGCTTCCGCGCAGAGCGCCACCTCTCGGCTCCCACTCTGACTGCGGCTCGCCCAACGCCCGGTTTCCCCTCCCAGCCCCTGGCGCAGAGCGTGAGCGGGCGGTGGTTCCAGAGGCAGTCTGTTCCTCGTCTGCCAGCGCCGCTCAGAAGCCGAAGGTGGCCAACCAGCTGCGCTCCTCGGAAACCCCGCCCCCGTGCGCATGCACACACTGGTGTCTGTGCGCGGCACGGGTGTGCAGGTGTGGCACATGGCACACGCAGCGTCGCTGGTAGAGGCTACGCAGGGCTTCTCTGCTGCCGGAGTGACCGGGCGGTGAAGCGGTGTGGGCCGTAAGGGTTTCGTGACTTGCAGCTGGTGCAGCGTGGTGACCTTGATGTCGCTCTGCGAGCGTCATGGAAAGGCGGTGCTCAAGTTTGCCGCTGTGTACCCGGGAGAAGCGGGGAGACCGTTCCCTGGGAGCTTTCTGCCCCGTGCGTTTGAGGCCGCTGCTGGCCCGCCTCGCCCCGGACAGAGCGGGCGCGCCCTGGCTGCAGACACGGCCGAGGCCGGAGCGCGCCCAGGCTTCCCTCCCACTCGGGTCTCTGCCGAAGGCTCGCTCTTCTTCGAGTGCCGCCGCGCGTGTTTGCCTTGTTAGGGGTGCGAAGGTGTCCTCCCGGTGGCCCCCTGCCGTCGGGAGTAACGGGACCCAGAGGACGCGTGGTCGTGGGCCACGTCCGCTCGCTCTGGCGCTCGGATGCACGCGGGAGAGGAAGGCCTTCGGCGTGTGCACGCGCCGGCCCCCTGGGTTTTAGGGACGCGGGAGCTTCTCGGCGTCGTCTGTGCGGCAGCGAGGCGGTGCCCGCCCTCGCAGTAACCGGTGTGCTCGTGCACTCTTTATCGACTTTGAAAACTATTTTGGCTTCGTTTCCTTGGTAGTCACGTCCCATGCATCCGGTAGATGGTAAATGTCTGACCTAAGTACAAATTTATGACAAAGAACAAAGACCTCAGCTACCGGTGTTCAAAAGGCAGCCTTTTTTTTGGGGGGGGGAGGGGGGGACTTTGTGATTATAGGAACTTACTTTGTTTGCTAAATAATTGCAGGTTCTGTTTTTCCAAGGCTTCATTGCTCAGAAAAATCTTCACCTGTTTCTCATTTTCTGTCGTAAGACGAAATGTATTTTCAGCTTCCGTTATTAACCTGTACGATCAGGGAACGGAGGGATTCCATTGATAAATCTGCTGTGAATTGTAATGCGGAGGCAGCTGAGTGCTCAGCGGGTTTTCCAGACTTACGGAGCCCGGGTGGAAACACTGTATCTAAGCGTCCGGTAAAGCCGGGTGCCTGTGATGAGCGCATTCCGCAGTCTCGCCGCCGCCAGCCCCGCCCTGCTTCGTGCCTCCTCGAGCGAGTGCAGATCCGCGAATTGTAGTCGGAGTCCCAACAGTGCAAATTCCCACGTGCTGCAAATGAGGGTCACTTACCAAAATTCTAATCGAGACATAACTGCTTTATATGTTTATGTGATTCCCAGAATTGGGGAGAGCAAATATTTGTGCCGCTTAGCGTGGTGAGATCACATACCCCTGAAGAAAAGCGTTTCCGTAGAAGGAGGAATATTGAACCAATGTCGCACCAGGAGCTGTCAGTTTTGCTTTCAGAAACGTGCTCTCTTCCCCCTCGCCCAGCCTCTGAGCACCCGACTCTTTGAAGTAACTACTGCAAAATGTCGTCTTAAAAATGCATTATGATTACAGAGGTGTGTTTGTCTGGGAAGTAACATCCCCTCTGATGGTAAATGTCTGACCTAAGTACAAATTTATGACAAAGAACAAAGACCTCAACTACCGGTCTTCCCACGTGGAGGTCATGTATCGTGTTAACTGGGCCTGTGGGGCTCTCTGAGGTCTAACCGTTATTATCATTATTATTATTGTTATTATCATTATTATTATTGTTTCTTTTGTTCTAATTAACCAGAGTTGAAGGATGGGTATTCCTATAAAATACCCCAAGTTTTAAGTGAGAAAACGTGCTTTAGTTGCAGCCAGGGCTGTGGAACCTGAGAACAGAGCTTGGAGACGGTGGCACGGCCTTGGCCACCTCCAGACTGTCTGCCCCAGGCAGCGTGGAAGTGGGGGCCTGGCCAGGGCACGGGCTGGTTCAAGGTCCCGCAGCCAGTTGCCGCCCAGCCTCACAGTGAGGTCTGTTGTACCAGGTGGCCGTGGCTTGTGTTAGTGGCACGTTTAACATGTGACAACACTAGCAAGCAGGGAATCTCTTCTTACACCAAAGGAAAGTCACATCGTCACGTCCGTCCTCAGGTTCCACACAGGGAAGAGGTGGACACCAGCGGTCGCCTGGTCCCAGTTTTCGCGACGTCCCCAGTCCCATTGTCTCGTTATCACGGGTCTCCTCCCCTTCAACACGCCTGGCACCCCAGGGGCACACTCGCTGCTTTTTTGTTTGTCTGAACTCCAGCAGTGCGTTTCTAACAGATGCGCCGTGATGAGCCAGGTGTGTTCTGTGGCAGGTGTAGGGTCCAGGATGCAGGAGCCGGGGGCCTGGCTGAGTCCAGGAAACGGTGCTTGGGGGCGAACGTCCCCCAGAGAGCTGGGCTTGTCTTGGGCATTTAATGTGCAAGGAAGGATGTCTGACGATTGAAAAAAGATGTGGCTGTTTTGCCAAAACCTTGTTTAGATAATGTTGATGGAAGATAGAAAATATGCTTTAAAGTGAACAGTATTTGAGGCTTTGCACAGACAAGAGAGGAGCCTGCCGAAAAAAAGATGAAATAAAAATTACGTCCGTGTGACGAGGTGTACCTGAGCGTTAATTTCTACTTCGTTCGTTTTTAGATAGTTCATTGGAGCAGAAGTTACAGTTCTGGTTCATAGCATCAATACAGTAAAGGTGCCATATCGCATCACCCTTTTCACGTGAATCTTTATCAACACTACCCTTGAAAACCCTAGGTTGCATTAGTATTTTACTAAGTGCTTACCACGTGACACGTACATGCACACTCTTTACTCCTCCCTGTTGGCATTAGCGCCTCATTCTAGCCGAGAGCTCGGTTTTTGTAGCGGGCTCTGCTTCTTCAGAGGAGCGAGGGTCTCCAGGAGTCCCGCTGTTGGCCCGGAGAAGGAGCTTTCGCAGACACGCGTGCGTGAGAGCACGTTTCAGGGAGAGGCCCCCTCACTCCTGCAGTGCGGGGGCCTGACTGTAGTGCCCACTCGGCAGCGCAGTGCAGACCCCCAGCAGGCTCGAGCCCTGGCTGCCCGGGCCCCTCTGCCCCCGCCAGCGCAGGCGGGCTCGCTCATCTGGCCGACGGCCGTCTCCAAACAGGTCCCTGCACTCAGGGAACGGTTAACAGAAAGCACGTGTTTACACAGACGTGTAAAGATATCCCCAAACGTGATGAAACCGCCTTTGGTTTATTTTACGATCCAGTCAGATCTATAAAATTATTCTTCTACAGCTTGTCACGACTCCGGACACTTGGGCTTCACCAGGTCACTCTTTCCGGGCCGTTAGGTTGATGTCAGGTCACCTCCGTCTCCCCGATTTGTTGTTCAGGGAGAAAACCCCAAAGAAGAGAATGAAAGGATGAAGGGCCAGCCCATGTCGGCGTGGGGACAGCGTTCCCGGTGCGCATTTCGAGGGCAGCTTTCTCTTTCTGCCTTTCCTTGGATTTACGCCGCGTTTTGTAAATGACAGGTCTCGAAAAGAGTACACTGCCGAATTAGTCGTAATTGTGACGATTGGAGAGTCTGCATTAAAGCATTAGGTTTTCTCTCACGGTGTGACATTGACATGACGGGGCGTATTTACTCCTGGGTGAGGCGAACCCTGGCCCGCCTCCTGCCGACATCAGACCGCCCTCCGGCGTGGTCATCTGCGTGGGGGACAGCGCCCCCCACCCCCACCCCGTCGGCTGCGTTCGCACCTGTTCCAGGTCCGTGGGAAGTTCTCTGTGCGGCAGGGAGGGCGCGGCCTTGCCGCTTGAGTGAATGCTGATGGCGACCCCGCCCGCGATGGAAACCGCTTCGTGTTGAAGCGGGTGCGGGAGGTTTTATCATCCCAGTGACACCTGATGGGCTTTGCAATACCTGCTCATCTAATTGTAGCTCGTGTTGGGCAGCTGCTCTCATGGCCACTGGAATTGCTAATAGGTCCTTCGCAGTGGTACGTGTTGTAACAAAGACTCCATTTGAGCGAACCCCAGGCTCTGAGGCCGTAGGTGTGCCCTCCTGCTAACTGAGGGGAGGGCGTGGGCAGGCTTCTCCCCGTTGGTTTCCGCCCCGGCCTGCCCTCGGCTGGGCACCGGGGCGGACGGCCACAGAGGTGCTTATTCTGGAAGCATCGGGAATAGTTTCTCCACACTCAGAACCCCATCAGCCAGACTTCCAGAAACGGCTTCTATCACTAACTCTGCACGTGGACAAGATACCTGGAACTTTTGTGAAACCTTGGGTCAATACAATGCTTCATGTCGGTCATTTATAAATGTTGTTAAACAGCAAACCGGTTACATTTTTGTTTTTGAAATAATTTTATATAATAATCTCTATGAATCTTACGCAGCCAAGAACAGGGTTCTTGGTTGAGTGCGTTGCTCCGAGTTCTCCAGCAAAGGTCGCGTAGAAGGTGGACGTTTTTGCGCTGGCGGCTCATCCCCAGCGCCGCGGCCCCTCCCCCCGCGGCCAGACCGGCGCCCCGCTTTTGCCTGGCGTCCCGTGGCGCTCTCCGTCCGTGAAGCTCCGCGCGTTCATTCCGAGTGCACTGCAAGTGTGACGTGCAGTGTGCGACAGAAACGTTTATGGAAACTTTACTTAAGTCCCTTAAATGCTGAGTAAGTTAGGTGGTATTTCAAGTCACCAAGGTGGCTCAACATTTATTCAGAAGGAATTCTGTAGTGAAACCTCGATCAGAAGAAGAATTGTCTTTTAACAAACACAAATGCCTTCGGGTTTCTAGACTGTTTTATTCTGGCTTTTCCTCACGTGAAGTCCGCCATCTTCCTTTCGGGATGAGAAGCAGTGGCACGCAGACGTTAATGTCTTGAAATGGTGGGCCGTCACGAAGGGCGCGTTCCTTGGCCTGTGCTCACTGTAGGTACGGGTGGGAGGAGTCGAAACCGCCTCGTCTGGGGAGTCTGGGGGTCATTGCACCCCGGGAAACCACTGAGTCTTTCTTGGTATCAGGGAGATAAAGTGGGTGTTCTTCTGACTTACAACTTGGCGCATGTCAGAATCTAGTCCCGAGGAATTCTAGTGCTTACAACTCTACTTTCCATTTTTAAAAAGCATTTTAAGAAGCAGAAGCGGCTGATCCCGGAGAGGACCGTCTGGAAGTACTTCGTGCAGCTGTGCAGCGCGCTGGAGCACATGCACTCGCGGCGGGTCATGCACAGAGGTGAGAGCGGGCAGCGCCCTGGCGCCCCCTGGCGGCCACGCCTCCCAGTTACAGCTTTACCAGAAGGATGAGCCTGTGAGTGAAGCCCTCCTTGGTTTCCAGTAACGATGAGAATTAGTTATTTTTTGGCTTCACGCTTCTGCGCGTCTTATGGATTTGGTAGGTAAAGAAAAAAAACAGATGCAGGAAAGCATAAGGAAGAGGTTTGGTTTTTGCTTTTTTTATTTAAACCAAATAAACAGTGTATGTTATGGCTACTTAGATCTTTAATTATCGGCATTAGCTCTCAATATATTCGTGGTTATTAGTCGAATCGTTGGGCATAATGTGAAGGTTACATCACTAAGGAACTGACCTCTTGATTTGGGGGCATGAAAAATGTTATTTAATTTATTTAGTATTTACTTAAACAATTAAGATTTCTAAGGCTGTTTACATAACTTATGTGTATATAGAGTTATGGTTTTCTATTTCATGTAAATATACCTATAAATTAATACCTCGTAAGATATTTCATTTGAAATTGAGGTAGAAAAGACACATTTATTTTGTGCTTTGAGTTTCCCAAGAGTTTACCTGAAAATGGGCGACAAAAACGTGCTGTAGAAGAAGGGGAACCGTGGCCTTTATTGGGCTACATTGAGGACTTGGTCTCTCAGAGGACTGAGAGCACAGACATACTGAGGGACGAAATGGCTCAAAGTAGCTGCTTTGAAATCCAAACACTCATTTCCAGGATACGCTTTAAATTCTACCACGAAAAGTAGTTTTTAATCCTTGAAAGTAGCCCAGCTGACCTCCTCTTTCCCCTCCCATGCCCAGACATCAAACCAGCGAACGTGTTCATCACGGCCACGGGCGTGGTCAAGCTCGGGGACCTGGGCCTGGGCCGCTTCTTCAGCTCCAAAACCACCGCGGCGCACTCTTTAGGTAAGAGGGCGTGGGGGGCTCCTGCAGGGAGGGAGGGGGTTACCCCGCTCCTGCGGGCACGGTGCCTGCGCCCCACCGATCACGTGCCAGCCCGCACACCCGGCATCCAGCGCTGAGAGCGCCACGGGGTGCTGCGACTCCGGCCGGCACCTGTCTGGGAACACGCTGGCGAGCAAAGCTGGTCTCAGCTCCCGCCCCAAGTCTGCTTTTCCTCTACATGCGGCCACACTAGAGAAAGGTCAGGAAGGACCCTCTGCTAACAAAGGGTGTGTGTCCAGTAAGGACAGAAACCCACACACGACTTAGGTTGGCTGACAAGGTGACTCTGATTTTTACTTCTAAATCATTGTGACCCTCATCTGTTACTGTCATGTATGTTCGAGAGCAAATTCAGAAGACTGCTTTTAAGAGTGGGTTCCAAAAAGTAATTGAAAATGTGACCACCTACACGAATTAGTCTTGCTTACAGAAAACATGATAGGACAATAGATTGTATTGCATGTTTTTTAAAAATTTTATTTTATTGAGGATAAACTCTTCAGGGCATGATTTGTCAATAGAGTGGGTCTAAGTTTTAGTGAAACTACAAATAACTAAATCTGTGTGTGGTTCATAAAGAAAATTATGAATAAGTTTGCTTTAAATGAGGTTTATCCTGGAACCGAATTTTATTTAATTTTGTAAAGGAGCATCTTGTAATAATTATGCATTTATACACTGTTTTTTAAATACAGTTTGTTCAAACATCAAATAAAGGATACTGTTTTCACTAATTTTGATTCATTAATAGGAACACACACTTCCAAGATTTTTTATATGTATCAATCCTTGAGAGATTGGCAAGTCTTTGAATTTTTGAATTGTCTGTTTACTTTGCATCTGTTACTTGTATTATTCTATGACCACAGATCAACACACAATAAAGTCTGTTCTGTCATATTTTCTGTAGTGTAGGTGGCCATGTTCCCAGTTTTCAACACTGAATTTTTAATAAAAAGTGTGTCAACATAGAATAGAATAACTTCTGAATGTAGGGTTAAACATTACAAACACTAAATCTTATGTTGGTGGATGTTCAAACCATGTTCAAATCCTCAAAACTGAAAAAAAAAAAACCCCAAACTCAGAGGCCTCCGCGTGTTCCTCGGCTCCCCCCGCTCCCCCAGATTCGCTTCTGCTTCCTGGTCCCCCCTCCTTAGTCCACAGTCACTTCGTGTTCGGGCAGGAAAACGGCCCTGCGGTTTCTCGGATTCTGTCCTTGGGTAAACTGAGCAGCAGGAAGGCCCTGCTGACGCTGAGCGGTGTCTCCCAGGCGGGTCGCAGCCTGTTCGTGAGCGGTGGAGCCTGTTCAGCACGCCACGGCTGGCATTGTCCTCGGTGCAGTGAAATGTCACGGAGCAGACACTCAGAGGGCCCTGCAGGTGTGACGGCAAACGTGGCTCCCCGAAACCGTCGTTCAGGGACAGGGTGTCTTCCTGTGGGGTCACGGTGTTGCTGGGGGTCATTGTCAGGGAATCCGAGAGCCACTTACCTAGATAAGAAGCTTGATTCAAGGGACAGATGTGTGCTCGTCATAGAATTTAAAGATGGAGACATACACATAGCACCTGGTACATTTAGAAGTTGACAGACAATATGAAAGAAAGGGCAAAATTCACTAGGACAGGCACAACCCGTCGATGAGCCTCCCCAGCCATGGCCCTTTTGGCAGGTGTGGGGGTGTCTCGGGTGGTTTCGGTTTTCGTCTCCCTGGGAACTGATGATGCTGAGCATCTCTTTGTGGCTTGTTGGCATCTGTGTATCCTCTTTGGAAAAATGTCTATTCTGGACCCTGCCCATTATTTTTAATGGGATTGTTTTTTCTTAAATTTATTTTTATGAGTTCTTTATGTATTTTGGATAATAACCCCTTATCTGATAAATCATTTGTAAATATCTTTTCCCTTTTAGTACATTACCTTTTCTTTTTGTTGAAGGTTTCCTTTCCTGTGCAAAATCTTTTCTGTTTGACGTAGTCCCATTTGTCTACTTTTGCTTTTGTTGCCCTAGCTGGAGGAGACAGGTCCATAAAATATTGCTGAAATCAGTGTCAAAAATCTTATAGCCTGCGTTTTCGTCTAGGAGCTTTTTGGTTTCAGGTCTTACATTCAAGTCTTTGATCCATTTATTTAAATGTCATATTTAGTTATTAGTATGTACAAATACAATAAGTTCCTGTATGTTAACTTTATAGCCTGCAAATTTAATGAATTCATGCATTAGTTCTAATAGCTTTCTGGTGGAATCACTGGGGTTTTCTATATATAATATTATGTCATCTGCAATAAGTGACAATTTTACTTCTTCCTTTCCAATTTGGATGTCTTTTATATTTTTTCTTGTCTGATTGCTGTGGCTAGGACTTCTAATACTATGAATAAAAGCAGCAAACATGGGCATCTTGTCTTGTTTCTGACCTTAGAGGAAGAGCTGGCAGCTTTTTACTGTTAGAATATTAGCTGTGGCTGGTGTGGCTCAGTGGGTTGAGCTCGGGCCTGCGAACCGAACAACCGCGGTTCGATTCCCAGTCAGGGCACATGCCTGGGTTGCAGGCCAGGTCCCAGCAGGGGACATGCAAGAGGCAACCACACATTGATGTTTCTCTCCCTCTCTAAAAATCAATAAATAAAAGATAAATAAATAAATATTTTAAAAGATGAATAAAAAAATTTTTAATAAAAAAAAGAATACTAGCTGTGGGCTTGTGATGCATGATGGCCTTTAGTGTGTTGAGGTGTTTTTTCTCTATACCTACTTTGTTGAGAGTTTTTGCCATAAATTGCTATTAAGTTTTTTTAAATGATTTTTTTTCATACTATAATGATTACATGATTTTTATCTTTTGTTTTGTTAATGTGGTATATCAAGTTGATTGATTTGTGGATATTAAGACATCCTTGCAGCCCTGGAATAAATCCCACTCGGTCATAGTTATGATTTTTTACATGTATTTTTGAATTTCATGAATTTAATATTTTGTCGAAGAAATTTGCAGCTATGTTTTCCAGGACTGGGGTCTATGTGGATGGATGGATGCATTTTCATGCCTTTGGTCCTGGTGTCTGGGAAATGCTGGCCTAATAGAATGGGTTTGGAAGTGCTCATTTATCTTTAATTTTTCAGCATAATTTGGAGGACACTAAAATCTTCTTTAAATATGTGGTAGAATTCACCTGTGAAGCCCTGAGGACTTGATCTCTTGATTGCTGGGAGATTTTTGATCGCCGACTCAATTTTGTTACAGTAATCCGTCTATTCAGATTTTCTGTGTCCTCATGAGTTGGTCTGGGAAGGCTGTGTGTTTCCAGGAGTGCAGCGGTTTCCGTGTGATCGTCCTGTTTGTTGGTGAATAGCTGCCCACCGTCCTCCCCTCGTGCCGTCTGTGTGTCTGCGGCGTCAGCTGCGACTCCTGCTCCGTTCCTGCTCTTGCCCACTTCGGCCCCTCCTGTTTTCTCTGGGCGGGTCCGGCTGAAGGTTCACCAGTTTCGCTTTCTTTTCAAAGAACCAGCTTCTGTCTTCATGGATGATTTCTTTTGTCTCCACTTAATTTATTTTCCCTTCATCTTTATAATTTCCTTTCTTCTCTTAACTTGGGCTCGGTTCAATCTTCCTGTTGTAGTTCCTTTCCGTGTACAGTTAGAGTGCTTATTTGAGATTATTCTTGTGTCTGGAGGTAGGCCTGTGGTGCCCTGAACTTCCCTCTCGCTGCTGCTGCTGCTTACTGAAGATTCTGGAATGGTGTGCTTTTGCTTTCGTTTGTCTCAAGGTCTATTTTGATGTCCTCTGTGATGTCTTTGTTGACCCGTTGGTTGTTAATAGCGAATTGCCGAGTCTGCGTGTGTGTGTGTTATTTCCAGGTTTCTCCTTGTAACTGATTTCTAGTTTTATATCGTTTTGTTCGTTAAAGATGTCCACTGTGATTTCTGTCCTTGGAAGTTGATTGAGAGCTGGTGTGCGTCCCCGCGTGGGTCCACCCTGGAGGACATCTACGGGCACTGGAAAAGCGTGCGCATCCGGTGGTTTGGGTGGAATGTTCCGTGGGCATCAGTTATGCCCATCGGTCATGGCCTATCGCGTTGTTAAGGCCCCTTTTTCCTTACTGATTTTCTGTCTGAATGATCCGTCCATTGGTGTAAGTGGGTGTTAAAGTCCCTCACTATTACTGTGCTGCTGTCCCTTTCCCCCTTTCTTTCTGTTCATGTTTGCTCTGTATCTGCATATTTGCGGGGTTCATAAGTATTTCCAAATGTCACATTCTCTTGTTGGGCTAACCCCTTTACTGCATTGTAAAGTACCTTTATTTTTTAAGGAAGAAAATACCACACTTAGCAAAGTATAAATTTTATAAACCACTCCTTTTCTATCATCACTGGTAGTTTATTATTAGTTCTTTTTATTAAATAAGGAAGTTTATTTAACTCTCAAGGGGCTTCTCTCCTTAGTACCAATCCTGCTTCTGAGAGCCCTACTGCATCACAGACCGAAGTAGAGGAGAGAGAAGCGATTTCAAAAAGACCCCGTTCGAAAAGTCGATCTGCTCTGCGGTCTGACCGCCCTGCAGACTCGGAGGGCGTGTCTGGGTGGCTGGGGGCAGTCGTCTGCTAGGACAGCAGGTCTGTTTCCACCAAAGCCACCCTTACCGTACAGGACGGCCCGTTTCCTGTCTGACTCTCCCTCCGGTGGAGGGGGAAGCCGGGCGGGAACAGGGGGACCAACGGTGCTCCAACCCGGCGTTTTGCTCCCCTTTGTAGTGCCCCCAGGAGAGGGGCGTGGAGCATCCTCTCTCCGCACGGGCCTCCGTGATCTTAGCGGTCGCGTGTGCTCCCACCTGCCGAAGACAGACTTGACCTGGAGAGCCGACCAGGGTGCTCCATGCCGCCCCTGTGCTCGCAGACACTGGAAACCCCTCGGGGGGCTCCATCGTCGTCGCTGTCGTTCGCAAAGGGGCAACTGCTCTCCGCCATTCCTGGCACAGCACGCTGTTTTCTGGCTGGGTGACGGTGCCAGCCGAGCGGGTGCACGGCCCCCTCCGACCGGCTCCAGAGTTCTCACGCTGGAGTCTCTTGAGCGTGCAGTTCATGCTCCCCACGCCGTCTCCAAGTGTGGGACGTCCTCTGAAGCCAACTTGGAAAGTGAGTGTCCTCGAGCAGGCGTTCACACAGCTGCACTTGGCGTGCCGGCTGCCACCCGCGGTCACACGGTGGCTCCCCCACACCTGCCCAGCCCCTCTGCGTGGCCCGTCCTTCAGCCGCCGGCGAGGTCCGGAGGCACCAAGGCTGCGTGTGCTCAGCCTGCACTGCAGGCTGCTTTCGACAGTGTGTTTTTAACTCTCGTCCTCTCTCGAATCAAACCATTGCTCTGGGAAGACGCTGTTCTCCAATTTTGACCTCTCGGCCGTCACAGGTATTTATCCTAAGACACAGTGACCGCAGCGGACGCAGTTTTCACGGCGGCCCACGGAGCCGGACCCTCGTTCCTGGCTTTGCAGGCTCTGACGTATAGCATTTCTCTGCTGCTCAGTTTGGAAAGACACAGACTTTTCCAGGCACATTTGCAGGGGTCAGTTTTAGTGACGCAGCTGTGTGTGTGAACGCAGGGTTCAGAACTGCCTGGTTTGGATTCTGGGTCCGCACTGTACGAGGTCTGCGGTCTTCGGCTAGCGCCTGGCCCCCGGCGCCTCCATCCTGAAGAAGACGAAGGGGCCACCTGGCATGCAGCTGCTGCGTGGTAGTCCCTGTTTCCCCGCCCGAGCCCCACGCGGCCCAGGGGCAGCACCGAGGACAGCGCGGGCCGAGGGGCAGGCCTGGCGGGCTTGTTAGACGTGCAGCATGATAGACGCCTGGAAGGCCCTCAGCACAGGGGCGTGGCAGCGCACCGGTAACGATAGAATTTTCTGGATTTTCCCCTTGTGTTAACTCAAGCTCTTAAGTGTTAACAGCCACACTTAACAGATGACAACTTTTATTTAGTACATGTCTTTTGTAGAAGAAATGCTGGTCTGCCACGCAGCCGCTCTGAACTGCCCCCTGGTGACAGTCCTCACTCGTAAGGAAGCGCGGCCGCCCTGGCGAAGGGCCGCGGAACTCCTGGGCGGCCGAGGGCCGGAGGGAGGGAATGACAGCCAGTTCCTCCGCCCTGGAGCCGCGTCTGTGTGTGCGTGTTCTCCATCGAGCCTGTGTCAGCTGACTCGCGTCCTCCTAATTTTCCCAACCCGGAGCTTTCCTTTCTGCAGCTCGCCCTGCCTCTGAGACAGAGCAGCCGCCTCTCCGAACTGCCCTGCCTGGTCTGTGTGTTCTGATCGCAGCGCATCGCTCAGCTGTCCTGGGCGCCGGTTTAGAAGGGCTTCCTGCTCTCCCCGCCCCGCTTTCCCTGTGGGTCCCTGGAGGGTCCTCGTGAGCCCTGTGGGGTTTACGGCCAGAGGGTCTCCGAAATCGTCTCGGCCTTCCCGCCCCCGCCCCCGCCTCGCCCAGACGAGGAACGCGAATGAACAGGCATGTTGGGCGTTCTTGGCTAGTTAGTGGCAAAGGTGAGATGTGACCAGTCTCCCTGACCTTCGGCCAATTTTGTCCTCACTCATTTAAAAACAGCAGAAGGGCAGCACAGATCTGATCACTGAGGGATGTTTCAGTGGGTCTGTTCTTTTTTCTCAGGGAAATGTGTGCAGGGATCGCGGTGCTGGATTTTAAGCTAGAAATCTGTGTGTAACTTATTCTGATGACATGAAAGTCACTACTTAATTTAGTCATATATCCCACCATAGCAGCAGGTCAGTGGATTTCTTTTCCATTTTCTTAAACACACTGTAGAACTTCAGGTAATCGGTCTTCATTTGGCCAGGGTCAAGTTTAGAACACACTTCTCGTTATCGGAGCAAATACACCACGTAAAACTTTTCTCATGGAGCCCAAGTAGTCAGTTCATGTAATCAGAGTTTTTCTATATTTGAGTAACTGCCTTGGCATATTTTTTAAAAAGGGCAGAGAGCATTGCAGTCATTAGCAATTTTCCTTTAATGTGAGCCTTTCTCTGTTCTTTTTTTTTTTTTTTTTTACAAATAACGTCGTTTGTTTCTCACGTCCACTTTTGTCGGGAGTTGAACACACGGGTTACCTGCTAGAGTCAAGTAGATTCCTGCTCCAGCTGCCCCAGGCCGGTGCTCTCCCGCACCGTGCGCTCCCCGCGCTCCTGCGTCCACGGCCGTCTGCAGGGCCATATTCCCGCCTCCGCACGTCGCCCACA
>PVKM010030367.1:0-17315 GCA_004027735.1 Carollia perspicillata
TCAAGGAACATGTATAAAGGACCCAAGGAAAAGGCGAAAGGGGAGAAGGAGTGAGGGTAGGAGGTGGGGATGGGTGGGATGGGGAAAGTGGTCATGGGAAAGTGGAGACAACTGTATTTGAACATTAATACAAAATGGTAGAAAAGAGAAACATCCCTTTGGGAATATTATTAGGCCAAAATGTTTGTTTGCATCTGTATGTAGAAGTTACATGCTTCTATTTAACTCGAAGTTCAAATTAACCAGAATCATCATGGGAAGAACAAAGACTTGAATAAGAAATTTCAAATCAGTTTACCTCTCAATTTTGATCTATTTAAGGCCCCAAATTGCTTTTAAGTAGGAAAATTCAGACAACTGTATTAGAAAATTAATTATATATATATAAAGCTCCAATAAAAATATAGAGAGAGATCCAAAGTGAAGTGGAAAAATCTAAAAGATAAAGTGATGCAACTACATGGATGAGGCTTCTATTTCTACCTATTTGGTATATTGTGGTTTCTCACCTGACTTAGTCCAGAGCCTCTGCAAAGAAGCAGGGGAGAAAAAAAGGACAAGGCAGGACAAACCTTCTCTTAGATCTGAATAAAAAAAAACAAATTTACAACTAAGTGCCCCCCTTTGCCCCTCTCTCTCCCCCTCACCCTGTGTTGTGTTTGTGCATGTGGGTGAGGTGATGGTGGCCTGAAATGTCTGATGTCAATTCAAAATCACTGCACCTATTTTTAATATCTCTTCAGAAATATGGATACACTACATTGCCCAGAATCCCTTCGTATTAAAGTTCCAGAATTGAGTCAGCTCAAGGAGAGGCACTGGATAATATTTGGAAAGCTAAATCAAAGGAGAAACCACTATCTGCTGGAATATGTTGCAGCCAGAAGGATAAACGGGGGTGAGAGTTACAGGAGTTCCAGAGTAGCCCTTCAGAAGCACAAACCTTCATAGTGTAGTCTGAGATCAGTCTTCTAGATCTTCCAATGGCTTCCTCTGCCTTTGCTGCCTCAATTATTCCAACGGTCAGGTAAGCCTCAAATCTTAGTACTTGCAATAGAGTCGGTCCTCCCTTGATGTCATTGATAAGCTTTTGGAAACTGCGATGTTAAAGAAAACGACATATAACAAAACCAATTTTACCATAGGCTAATTGATACAGACAACATTTAAGTTCCTATGGTATATTTCTAGTCATAGAAACAACACCAAACCTCTAAATAAAAATGCAAACAATTCTAAATATTAAAAAGTTAAGTAACTGTGAGCTCTACATACATTTAAATGGGTTAATAAAAACCAGTAAGATAATTATTTTCCAACCTGCTTATTCCAGTTCAGGGTTTCAGGTGGCCAGACCCCATCCCAGCAGCTCAGGGTACAAGGTGGGACCAACCCTGGACAGGATGCCTTTCTATCTCAGGGCCTCTCCCCACATCCACACTCACTTAGACTGGGGCAATGGAGATGCTGAATTCGCCTCTCATGTGTGTCTCTGGGATGTGGGAGAAAACTGGAGTTCACAGAGAAACCCAGGCATCTGTGGAAAGAACATGCAAGCTCCATACAGACAGTGGTCCTCACAGAAATCCACTTTTTTCCTTACGAGTGTTGTAACAAATCAAGGCTTTATGAAATGGCATTACTCAAGGACATATGGCACATAGAGCACCTTCTATTTTCCTAATAAAGGGAGTGTTTAAACAGTTTAGAACATTGTTTGGAACCACTCTGTCTGGTTTCAGGAGTTGTAACTGCCCCGCATGGCTAAGGCTGAGTGAGCGACCGCCGGGACTGTGAGCCACTGAGCAAACAAAGCGTATCTCCCTGGCAGGAGCTCTGCCTCTGCCATCCCCAGCCCCCAATGCTTGGTTGGTTAGTCAGAGTCTATGGGTATGACCCCTCAGAGGAGGGGCAACCCTAGCAGACACGATCATGTGGGAGGCCATCTAGAAGGGACTCGGGGGCTGCAGCAAAGTGAGGGAGAAGGACCCTCACCCCCGGCTATTTTGACATAGCCTGAGTCCCCTTTCCATCTGGGAGAAGTGCTTCCTGGTTCTAATCCACTTAAGCCTGAGTCTTGATGGGGAGGGGGTGCAGCCCTCTGCTGGCTAGAGTGGTTTTGGGGGTAATTGGGCATAAGAAAGAATATGTAAAATCCTGTGAAACCTGCTTCTGTTTAGAATGCTCTCAATTATATAAGGGTCCAAGAGAGAAGTGAGTTTGTTCCTCAAAGTTTTATGGCTCTTTAGCTATCTGACCCTGACTCAAAATAGGCCCTCAGAGTTCTTTGTTATCTATTGTTTGACCCTTACTGCCTGACAATGATTAATGAGTTTTACTTGTATCCCTGTGTGTTGTGAACCCAATAAATATCATTGAGGAAGAGGCTCTTGGCCTTTCTCCCTTGAGAGATTAGGCACCTTTCCTCCCCAAGCAGATCATGTCTTGGTAGCATTATGTTCATCTGTGGAGGGTGGGGGACCCTGCAGGCAGAGACCCCCTCCCCCACAGAACATTATAGCAAAAAAGTAACTAAAACCATAAATTATTATTCTTACCATGTTTTTATTTACAATTTCTGGAAACTTTGTTTTTTAAAGGCTATTTTTTAGAACAATTTTAGGTTTTAAATAAAAATGAGAGGATAGTAGAGAGATGTCCCAAATACTCCTGCCCCACACATGCAGAGCCTCTGTCATTATTAACGTCACTCCAGAAGACTAAATTCTTTCACCAAGGATAAACCAACACTGACATAATTACCCAAAGTGCACAGTTTACCTCAGGTTCACTATTAGTGAACACTGTTAGTTAGCCATTCTATAGGTTTAACATGTACAATGGCATATATCCATTTCTTTTTTACTTCCCTAAAAGTCCTCTGTGGTTTGATCATTCACCACCATACCCCATCTCACTCCCCCAGTGCAATGATCTTTCTTATTGTCTCTAAAGTTTTGTCTTTTCCAGAATGTCATATAGTTGGAATCATACAGTGTTGCATGTAGCCTCTATGGGTTGTAGCCTTTTTAAATTGGCATATTTCACTTGTTAATATGCATTAAGGTTCCTCCTGTCCTTACATGGCTCAATAGCTCCTTTCTTCTTAGTGTTGAATAATCTGAACTTTGTTTTGACATTTAATTCTTTTATTTAGTATGAAGTTAGCAAATTTGAACTGCCCCAAAGTAGTAAAATATTTCCTACAGAAGCTCTTTAAAGTGAGGGTAAATGATAAGTTTGCGGGATTGATCATCTTTTTGGGGCAAAAAAATTTTGTTTTTTAAAAAGCATAACATTACTTTTAAAAAGTAAACTGGACAAAGACATCAAACATTACAATGTGTTTATTTTGGAGAATAATTATCTGGCA
Organism: Carollia perspicillata; assembly: GCA_004027735.1. Lineage (NCBI taxonomy): Eukaryota > Metazoa > Chordata > Mammalia > Chiroptera > Phyllostomidae > Carollia > Carollia perspicillata. Next base: position 3,374 of record PVKM010030367.1, read on the forward strand.
TAGGTTATAGAAATTTTCCTTATTCCACAATTGCAGCTTCCAGAATGTCAAATACATAAATAGTTGACTTCTGCTTGTTTATTGATTATTTTTCCAATTGGTTGTGGTCAATACAGCTGAGCTTGTTTAATTAAATATTCCTGGTACTTGGTACCACTACCTTTTGTATAAAGAATTGTTTGGAATCTCAGACGATATCAGTAATAGCACAGACACTTACAGAGCTTTGTGATTTTCTTCTTTTGTGCTAGTATGGGAAGGATGCCTTTGTTTTCTTCTGTGATATGAAAAACTAGCTTTTAACAAGAAATTAATTGGAAGAATGATAAAAATAGTGCCTCATATTCAAAGTTACATAAGAAAAGACAAAAATAACAAGGAAAGCTTAACTATGTTTGTGTATAAAAGTTAGAAGATGGTTTTAAGCAAAAATTATCTAAGAGAGAATTTTGAGATATATTGATTTAAATTTGTATAGATTACCTTAATAGAACATATTATGACTCTATATCAGAGATTATTAATATTTCCACTTAATTTTAGCTTATACATTTTGACAAAAATTCACACTAGTATATATGGTACTAGGGATTTTATAAAACAGAAGTTATTACAAAATAAACAAAAAGAAAAAAAGAGTCATTCAATAATAATTTATTGAATTTTAATAATAATTTATTGAATACCTTTATAAAACTGGCACTGTCCTAGTAAATGCTGATATGTTGGAGAACAAAGCTGAGGAAACAGACAGACAATGTGCTATTTTATACAAGGTTTTCATCAAAGGTCCCTCCATGAGCTGATATTTGGGCAGGGATTTTAATGAAATAAAACTATGAGTCATGTTAATATTAAATAAGATGTGTGTAATTAATCATCAAATGTGTGAACTTCTACCAGTCATCAGTAAGATAAGGAACTTGCATCTCAATGTAGATCAAAGATGACACGAGGCAAGATATCTCCATTAAGGAAGCAACCCTTCAAGTTCCATTTCAGCTCCAACTTTCTAGTTCATTGAGATCAGCATTGAGTGTCTTTGATCTAATGGATGAGTGTTTTAGGTATAAAGTTTAGTAAATACTTGGAGGTGATGTTACATTTATATGTTCAAGAAACAGTAAGAAAATCACTGTGGTCAGCATAGAATGAGGGGAAAAGAGGAACTATGACTATGATGTTAGACAAAAGTGGAAGGAGGGAGACTAATTCAGGATACAGCAAATGACAGTATCGAATGCATTTACAGGGTAAATTTTGGTACTGTTTATTGAGATGAGGAGCACTTGTAAAAAGCTTTTTTTTAAAGTTGAAATTAAATGTCTTAGCCTAAATAATTGAATGAATTGTGTTATAATTTAATGAGAAGAGGGCCACTAATGCAGGAGGTATAACTGAAGAAACAGGAAATCACTAGTATAGTTTTATGCACGTAAAGCTCACACATTCCTACAAGGAAAGGCATCAATAGTGAATATAAGGGACTGAAATTCAGGTAGGAGGGCAGAGCTAGAGATTAAAATTTATAAGTCACTTTTGTGTAGATAGTGTTTAAAGTAATAGGAGTAGGTAAGACAGCTTACCTAGGGAGTGGATGTAGTAGTAATAAGAACAAGACACGGTCCTGAGTGAGGCTTTCCCCAGCTTAAAGTTCAGAAAATGGAAGAAAATTCAGCAGGGAAGATTGAGAAGATTCTGCTAGTGAAATAAAAAGGGAATACAAGTCAGTGTGTTGTATCTGAGGGGAAGTGAAAAAAGTGAAGCTTATAAAAAGGAGTGAGGAGCTACATTAAAAATGAAATAAGATGCAGATTGGTCACTGTAAAAAATCATACATATGTTGGATTTTAATGCAATAAAGTTGCTTTCTACTATTCTCTTTTCAAGGTTATGGCCTCATAAGAAACAATGATCATATAATGACTTTACTACTATAAAACTAATTTCCTATTTCAGCATTTATGTGAACATCACATAAATTGATTAAAAGAGATGGAAGAAATACAGACATAATTTCTTGTAATGGGTTGAGTCTAGGGAGTCTACCTTTAATAAAAAATAATCAAGACTGAAATGAAAGTTCACAGAAGACTTCAAATATCCATAGCTCTACCACATATGGATTAAAATTGGTGCTTATGTTTTTCTTTTGCAAATAAGGCACATTTGCATGACAAATACATGAAATTTAAAAGATGACTAAATTAAATTGAGAAAAAAGAAATTTTTAAGTAAAAAAATAAAATTGCTGCTACACATGGGTAATACAAACCATTATAAATGTGTATTTGAGGATATATTAGTAATTTGTGCTGGAGGATGTCAATGAAAGGACATATTGAAACTTAATATCTATAGATTTTGTATTGTCCCTCTTAAGAAAGTATACATGAAATAGCATCAGTTAGGTGGATGTTAAAATGTTCTTTGAACCGTATGTATTTATAATCATAGTGCTACATTCTACATAAGGTGAGAACACAAGACAATATTCCAACTATTCTGCTAGAGAAGACTGGTGGTGTAATTTGATTAGTTTACCTCTTCATTAAAAAATGTTAAGTCAACAATAGAATTCGTTCATTTTAATAAATACTTATTTTTATGTCCCAGATTTTTTTTTGCTATGTTTGTGCTCAGATATGGGTTTGAAAAAGTACGTAAAATATGATGATCTACTCACTAGCACCTCATAAAACAGATAAAACCCAGAGATAAGATTAGAATGCTTGAGGAATTCATACTACATCTACTTCTCCTGATCGAGTTCATTTTAAGCCATTCACTAGTTGACAGGTGTCATATGTATATATGTACATATGTATATATATGTAATCATAACAATCTTGGAAGATAATTATTCTCATTTATTAACGAGAAACTGGAAACTAAAATTCTGTGAGTTTAATAAGGTTGTTTAGCTAAGACAGTAAAGTGCTTCAATAAGGTGAAAGTAATGATTTTGCCAAAGCTGCTGAGAGTACAAGATTAAAACATATAAATAATTGAATTTGAAAAGTTATTAATAAACTTAAAAAGAAAGTGCTTAGAGTGAAGTCATCGGTGAACTTGATAAGAGTGGTACTTTTAGAGTCCAGATAGTAGCCATTCCAAGGCTTAAATAGAATGATGTCATGAGGAAATGAAAACCTGATTACAGAGGATTAAAAAAAGAATGGGACATGGAGATTTAGAAGCAGTAAATATGAGCGACTTTTGTGCAGACTGCCTATAAAAAGGAACAGATAATTCGCCAATAGTTAGAGCTGTCTGAAGTAAGGTTGAGGAAATATTTTATAAAATTGAAGAATTATTGTATATTTATAATAAATGTAAGTGTGCAGTAGAGAACAAAATCAAAGAGATAAATACAAGAGTAAAATGTTTGAGTAATAAGATAAAATGACATAAAGTAAATTTTAAAAATTTGGACTTAGGCAGAAAGAACAGTTTCAACTTTGCAAATGGAATAAAGGCCAAATGTATGGGGCTGTAGCAAACCAAAATGAAGAATTTTTATGAACAATTAGTTTGACTTTATTTTCTTGTAGAAGTAAGGAGGAAAGCCTTTGACTAAGTGTGAGATGTTGAGATGGTGAAGTAATACTCCTTTACCAGAGTGAGAAAGTTAATCCATCAGAACAGTATTATCAGTTCAGAGAGCTCAGTTGGAATCTCTGGCTTTGAAATAGAAGTGAGAGTGTTCCACACACCTGTATGTCCCCATAAATAAATTCATGAGTTGGTGTAGGCCTGATTGATGTATTCTGCAATTTATAATAAAGATTTTAGTTTAAATAGAGTTCTTGGCATGAAGAAGAGACAGGGGCCAATGAAGAGAGACTATTTGCAATGAAGTGACTATAGTAATAGATTATGAAAAATGAGGTGTTTAAGGAGTGAAGAAAGTTTATGAAGTGGATAATGACTGAAAAATCACTAAGAGTTTGGAGAGATTCTGAGATAGTGGAATAGCAAAAAATAGCTGGAAAGTTAGGAGGTGCTGTTGAGAGAGTAAGATACTGGAAATGCTCTCTTCTGAGATGGTGTACTTATGTTTGGTTGTATTATCTAGGAAATATCAAGGAAAGGTGAAGGAAAAGACCCTCAGATGTGATGAGGTGAGAGGAGCAGAGATACCAGGGTGTTGGCTATATTCTTCATAGATGTTGAAGTCATGAAGAATGATTTCAATCCAATTGTGTATTTTGAGGTTGTAGAGAGAAGTAAAATTATGGAAATGGTAAGGGGCACGGAGAGCAATCAAAACAACTTCAGGACGTGTGGTGAATAACGGGATAAGATGACATGTAAGTATCACCTTGAGAAGGCTGGATCCAGTCTCTTTACTGGGCAGCTTGGATTCAGTTATAGCAAGAAAAACAGGAAGCTGGCGAATTAATATAAAAGATTTTACAGATAATATTTCATGATTTTCTGAGGACATCATGTGATCTTTGGGGAAATAAAAGTAGTGTAGAAGATGGTGTCTGGTAAAAGGATAAACAAAACATATGGTGATATGACATGATAATGGCTGACCTGGAAGATCTGTAATGTTGTTGGTTACTGATGTATAAATGTATATATTGTAAAACATGGTGGGATTAATTGAAATAATTTCTTAGAAGGAATGGAAAATTGGTTTTGCTTACAGGCCTTCAACTTTTTTTTGAGAAGTCATTAGTGCTAAGGGAGGGGCAGGTACAGGCACTTCAGCATGAAAGTGGATGCAAGAAGTCAGGGCGTCGGTACCTAAAGGTGGGGAAAAACAACAAGTGTGATAAAAATGAACCAGAGCTCATATTACATTCAGAGAAGGATCAAAAGTAACGCTGACCTGATGCTCTTTGCCGAGTTAGTGACATGCTTTGCTAAAGATGACCTGCTTAACACAGAGCGTATTCCCAACTGTGGGGCGTGGATGAGCCCAACTACAATATATGTGGGAACTACATGGTGGACACTGGATGAAGAAGAAGAAAAAACTAACAGATTTTACTTCACTTCCTTTTTTTTGCCCTTTATTTAAATGCCAATGAATTGCTACTCTAGATAATCCACATCACATTCCTTTAGATCTTGATATTTTGCCCTATGGTAACAATGTTTTAAAGATAGATGAGTTATTGAAATGTATAGTGTTAACTGCATTGCTACAATATATATCATAATCAATATGCTCATAATCATACTTTCTCACATATCAGATGTTTATTTTTATGATATACTTTTAGTTATTTTAACTGTTTTCAAAAAATAATAAAATAGTGGTATTTCAGTAGCAAAATTTTGAGAAACAGGAACTTTTTACTATGATAAATGCAATTATCTTAAAAATTTACATTTTATACATAAGTGAAAGTAATAGATAACTTAAAAGGTATTTTGTTATCTTAATTTAGAAGTTTTTCTGTCTGTTTTTATGCCAGTACCAGGCTGTTTTGATAACAGCAGCCTTGTAATACAGTTTGATATCAGGTATTGTGATCCCTCCTACTTTGCTCTTCTTTCTCAAAATTGCAGTAGTGATTCAGGGTCATTTATGGTTCCATATAAACTTTTGAAGTGTTTGTTCTATGTCTGTGAAATATGTCATTGGTATTTTAATAGGTATTGCATTGAATCTGTATATTGCTTTGGGTAGCATGGACATTTTGATGATGTTAATTTTTCCAATCCATGAACATGGTATATGTTTCCATTTGTTTGTGTCTTCCTTGATTTCTTTCTTCAGTGTTGTGTGGTTTTCTGCATACAGGTCTTTTACTTTATTGGTTAGGTTTATTCCTAAGTATTTTATTTTTTCTTTTTGCTATACTGAATGGGATTTTTTTCTTGATTTCTGCTTCTGCTGTTTCATAGTTGGTATACAAAAACAACTTTAATTTCTGGATATAGACTTTGTATCCTGCTCTTTTACCAAATTGGTTTATTAGGCTGAGCAGTTTTTGGGTGCAGTCTATAGGATTTTCCATGTACACTATCATGTCATCTGCAAACAGTGACAGTTTTGTTTCCTCCTTTCCAATTTGGATGCCTTTTGTTTCCTTTTCTTGTCTGATCGCTGTGGCTAAAACTTCCAAAACTATATTGAATAGAAGTGGTGAAAATGGATCCAGAGACACATGAGAAGATGCTCAATATTGCTAGCTATCAGAGAGATGCAAATTAAAACTACAATGAGATTCCACTTTACACCAGTCAGAATGGCCACCATAAACAAAGCAACAAACAACATGTGTTAGAAAGGTTTTGGAGAAAAGGGGACCCTAGTTCACTGTTGGTGGGATGGCACACTGGTACAACCACTATGGAAAACAGTATGGAATTTTCTAAGAAAACTAAAAATGGATCTGCCTTTAGACCCAGCAATTCCACTGCTAGGATTATATCCTAAGAACCCTGAAACACCAATCCAAAAGAACCTATGCACCCCAATATTAATAGCCAAGTGTTGGAAGCAACCTGGGTGCCCATCAGTAAATAAATGGATCAAAAAAACTATGGTACATTTACACAATGAAATTCTATGCAGCAGAAAGAAAGAAGGAGCTCCTACCCTTTGCAACAGCATGGAAAACATTACACTGAGTGTAATAAGTCATGCGGTTAAAGACAAATACCATATGATCTCACTTTTGACAGGAACCTAAACAACAAAACCAACAAGTATGCAAAATATAACCAAAGACATTAAAATAGAAAACAGGATGACAGTGACCAGAGGGGAGAGGGGAAGGAATATCAGGGGGAAAAGGGAAGGGTTTGCAGGAACAAGTATAAAGGACACATGGACAAAAACTAAGGAAGGTGGAAATGGGAGGTAGGTGGGTAGGGCTGGGGGATGGGCTGGGATGGGAGTAAAAGACAGAAAACTGTACTTGAACAACAATTAAAATAAAATAAGTCAAAAATAAATAAATAAAAGTTTTTGTTAATACTATTTACTTAATGATTAAGTCAATATATCTAGGAGACTAACATTTAAGAAAATGATATAGAACAGTTACCAGTTTTAGCATCTAATATATTCTATATATAGTTCTGGTTGAAATTTATGACAAAAATATGAATTTATATTGATAATAAATATAGATGCCTTTGGTAAATATTTTGCCTTATAATATCTGGTTATTCTTTAGTTAAATAGCTTTAAAAGCTCATATTGTATATTAATTTTTATTTTAAGATAAAATACATAAATTGTTTTTTATTAAATTTATTGGGATGACATTTGTTAATAAGATCATATAGGTTTCAGGAGTACATTTCTATAATACATCTGTATATTGTATTGTGTGCCCACTACCCAAAGTCTAATTAGCGTTTATTATAAGTATTAAATTCAGAGAAAATACACTTTAGACTTACAAGATTTGTCTAAGTAAACAAATATTACATAATTTGCAAAAAAAATTAAAAGCATGTTATTTAACTGACTTAATAGCCCACAGTGTCCTGAATATAAATATGTGGGTCAGGTGTCATAGGTAATGATTCAGCAATACAATTTTATATTACTGGGCATGCATGGGTTTGAGTTTAAAATTTTGTGTATCTACAAAAAATTAAAATATAGGTTAAAAACTTACACTATTTTCTGCATAAATTAAATGGTCACTTGTTTGCTGCATTCTGTTTGGTAGCCTGATGGAGAATCTTCATAGAGAATGTAATATATGTTTTGAGTGCCTTACTTTACTATTAGATATATGCAGTCAGATTTTTTCCAATATGAGGTAATCACCCTCCTATAGTCTTACTGAGTGTATTATTGCCCTGTGAATTTCTGTGTATTAAAAAGGGATTCTTATGAAGAATGCCCTGTATTTTTTCATTTGATAATGTTTTTTGTCTTTCCACTTGTCAACAAGTTGAGTCTATATATCCTTGACATTTCATCCGAGGAAGCTGAAGTTCCCAGTCTCATCGAATTTGGGCTCTGAGAGAAGGAAAGAGAGGGTGAGCAGGAGAGGAGAGAGGAAAGGAGGAGTTTGCAGGCTGGGGGTAGGGAGAGGGAGAGAGAGAGAGAGTTTTTCATCCAATTCCATATATTTTATTCAATATCTCCATTAAATTTGGCAATTTCCTCCAATTTGTCTTACTGAATAAGCCTTACTGGTAACCCTTATATAGCATGCGTGAACAAGTATTTACTCTTTTGTTTATAAAATATTTTATAAAATCCTGGAGCATATATCTATAAAGAGCTATGTTTTTGTACAAAACTTAATATTGATAATCACATAGTAAATGCTTAATATATTGGTGCTTGCTAAAAAGTAATAACACTATTATTTTGCAAGATATTGCATTAAGTTATTATACGTGCAATTTTATTTTATCTTTATAATGCATTTTACATAAATTCTATTATTTTTTTCTAATTTACTACTGAAAAATTAATCTTAAATTACCTTGTAATTAACAGACAGATCAATGCACTAGTCACATCTTACTTTGATTTGTCCAGCTTTAAAGTTCATACTTGATCCACTATGAAATATTTTTAAACATGAAACTGACCTGTTTTGTGGTATATACATTAGCCTCACAATGTTATGCTTAAACTTAACTTCATTAATTAGTTTATCCAGATTATTATCACTTATTTCTTGGTAGTTTTGATGGGGGAAACTCAAGATTTAGAAAATTTTAGTTTTAGGTAATAATTAATAAGCTTAGTAGTTAATGCATGTAAAAAAACTACTGTTTCAGAACTGAAGGTACGGCCCTCATTGACTCCAGCAGACCACAAGCAAGTCGAACTTTGTGCTCCAGAAGAGACCATAGCAGTCAAGATGGTAGCTGGGCCACTGTGTTCCAGGGAGAAGCATCCGGCCACCCAGGACACAGATAAATAAAAATCACCCAGGACACAGGATGCAGGACCCAGATAGAAAATCACCAGTCAAGTGATGAAAGGATGTTAGGGAAATTGCCAGACTGTGGCTTTTATCTCGTTAACCTTTTCTTGAATTCTAAATCCCTTACCTACACATTTTCCTCCTTATAAAAATGCTGCCTTGAAAGGAAACCTAAGAAGGTCCCTTAGGGTACGTAACACGTGGTCTTCTCAGACCACCAGCCATCTGAGTAAAGTGCCAATAGAGATTCAATCCCTGTCTTTGCTGATTGGTTCTGGTAGCGTCAGGCAGCACAACTTCTCCAGTTTCAGTTCCATAGTGAAAAAAAATTAAAGGAGAGTATGTTTTAAATAGCTCGACATGGGGGTATGTTTTGTCAGTTATCCTTGCATGTTGTGGGTGTAAGATAACTGTTAAACCACACCTATGAATACAAGGTGCTTAAAAAACAGAGTTGAATCCCAATTCTTATACAAGTGGAAGATAATCTACAGATCTTCAGAATGTTGTTTACTTCAAACAACATTGGAGCTACTTAGTGTGAGGAACAAAACACTGCATTCAAATTTTCAATTGTTTTGACTAAAAATACAAAGAAACTAGGTATATAATCAATGGATCAATAAAATGTTATTATTTCAATTAAAGTCTCAGAAGCCTAGACCATAAGCACTAGGCTGACAAAATACAGAAATTTTTTTTGAACTATTTACTGAAAGAAAAAGAAATGCTTGAGGGAGCAAAATGAAGAATTTTGTGAAAATAATCCAAATAATTTCTGAAAATTTTCAACAACCAAAGAAGATGATTACAATTTACTAATTAATTCATTAATTATTCATTAAAATAAGTAAACATTTCAATTAGAGATACATTTTATATTGAAGGATATATCAACATTTTATAGTAATTTATATAATATAATCAAAACATTAAAGTACAAAATTAAAAGTATTCTATAGAAATTATTTTAAGGGAACTAATAAAGAATGTAATGAAAATGTAATTTCATACTTTTTAATTAAAACATTTCTTGAACTAGTTTTTGACCTATTGTGTTCACTATGTATTTGATTCCATTAAATTTATTAGAATGAGTCATTCCTAGGGATCAGACTTAGAATGAGAATATAAAATAAACATTAAAAATAGCATTCATCTTTTATATCTATATAGGAGATGTTATCCCTGATTTAAAAAAAATGATTATCACATAATTAATTCTCAGTCAGAATTGCTTTGATAGTCTGGAAAAGTTCAGAACTACTTTATGATGTTAGTGCCACAGTAGGTGATCAAGTAACTAAATAAATTTCCTATTTCTTTATCTGTTCCATATTCCTGTCCCATATTCCATGCCATTTGTTAAACTCCAACTTTTCTTTTACTGAAACCTATGTCTTCTCTGAGCCTTTTCCTGTTCCTTCTAGGCTCAGTTATTCACAACATCAGCAGTTTTCCTACTGTCTTTTACCTGCACTCTTAGCAGTCATCTTCTTCTATTTTAATAATGTATTTTAGATCACTTTTTATCATTTGGTCATAAACAATTTTATAGCAAGGAACATATCCTTTGTATTATTACAATTAAAATATAATATCCTAGAGTTTGTTATATCCATAATAGACACCCTCTGAAAATAAATGAATTCAAGGAAGCTCTGATAGGTATTTAATGGTCAATACTCACATGGCATTTCAGTGTCCTAGAAAATCTTCTAAGCACTGTACACACACACAGATTTAATCTGCACAGCATTGTTATATTTTTACTCTATAATTGTGCCCATATTCCAGATGAAGAAACTAAGGCAAGCAAAGAGTTTGTCTAACTTTCCCATAGTCACACTGCTGGTAAGTGGTAGAATTGGGAGACATAACTGAGCAAGTAAATGGTCTGTGTCCTACACTATATAACTGCTCTTTGACCATGCCTTTAAAATGTTCATGGAGAGATTAGTGCTTGAGAATTTCATTAACTCTTCTATTCATTAGAATTTTTTCTACAAGGTGACAACATTCTAAATCAGACTAATTTAATAAACATACAATTAATTGGCTTATGAAAACTAAAAAAAAATAATAAATTGTTTTCTGTTAGTCTTACTTTACTTACCATAATACCCTCTGGGTCCATCCATGCTGTCACAAATGGCAAGACTTCATTTTCTTCCTTTTTTTTAACAGCTTTTAAAAATTGTTGTTCAAGTTTCATTTTCAATTGTTGAGTAATATCTCATAGTGTGTGTGTATCATCTTTTTTATCCATTCTTCTATCAATGGACACCTATGTCAATTCCATATATTAGCTAGTGTAAATAATACTGTAATGAGCATATGTATGCATATGTATTTTCAAATTAGTGTTTTTGTTTGCTGATAAATATCCAGAAGTGGGATGCTGAGTCATATGGTAGTTTTACTTTTAATTTTTTGAGAAAGCTACATATTGTGTTCCATAGTAGCGGTATGAATTTACAATCCTTCCAACATGTCATCAGACCAGAAAAAGAAATAAAAGACATCCAAATTGGAAAGAAAGAAGTGAAACTGTCACTATTTGCAGTTGGTATGATACTACATACAGAAAGCCTTAAAGACTCCACTAAAAAAAAGTAATAGAACTAATTAAATAAAGTCAGTAAAGTTACACAACACAGAACTTGGCTGCATTTCCATACACTAATAAAAATGATCAAAAGGGGAATTTAAGAAAACAGTTGCATTTACAATTGCATCAAAAAAATAAAATACCTAGGAATAAATTTAACCAAAGAAGTAAAAGACCTGTATTCTGAAAACCATAAGATGTTGAAGAAATTGAAGAATTTCAATTAAATGGAATTTAAATTTCAAATAAATGGAGGCATATATTATCTTCATGGATTGGAAAAATTAATATCATTCAAATGTCCATTTTACCCAAAGCAATCTATAGATTCAATGCAATCCCTATCAAAATACTAATGCATTCTTCTGAGAATTAGAACAAGTAATTCAAAAATTTATATAGTTTGTTTTCAACTATCTGTGTATTAGCTGCTTAATACTTTCTGTAAAAAAGTACATAAATCACTCCCTCCTATGTTCACTACCCTACTTTGCTTTCTATTCTATGTTCATTAGTAGCTGGATTGCTCTCCTTGTCTTTATCAATTCTCCAGGCCCTGTAAGCCCCAAAGGCTTACTTCACCATCAATCTTGGAAGGAAAGAACACCTCATGCCTGAAGTTCCAACAAATTTCCTGGAGAAAATAAGTAAATGAACATTGCATCAATTTCTTATCAATGAACCATGAAAAATGAGTTATGTGAACTTCAGTCAAATAAAATTCCTGACTCAGACATAATGAAAGATGAAATACTGCCCTTTGCAACAACATGGATGGATCTTCAGAATGCTGTGCTAAGTGAAATTAGTCAGACAGAAAAAGTCAAGAGCCATATAACTTCACATATTATGTGGGATATAAAATTGAAAACAACATGAACAATTAAGGCCAGGAAACAAACAAAAACCAATAGACACAGACAACCGTATGGTGGTTTCCAGAGGAAAAGAAATAGAAGGAAGGAGAAAATGGTAAAGGGGGCCAAATATATGGTGATGGAAGACTCGATTTTGGCTAATGGGCACACTATGCAATATATAAATGATATATTATAGAATTGTACACTTGAAATATGTGTAATTTTATTAACTAATGTGACATCGATAAATTTAATAATAAAAAGACATTAAGTTTCAAAAACAAACTCCTGATCGCACCTGTGGAGCCCAGAGGTGTCATCTGCCTGGCTTGATACTAATGACATGAAAGGAGTAAAAATATCTTCAAAATACTGACAAGAAAAGAAAAAGGATTCTTTATAATTATTAATATAATTTATTAACACAGTTTATTAATAATAAAGCAAGCAAGTCAAAAGATTAGTTGGGCAAAGATTCATGACATAAAATAAAGTTTCTCTCTTGAACCTTGTTTTCTTTTTCAACAACAATGTCAGCAAATCTGATTGGCACAGGGTCATTTACTGTGTTTCCTGTCTTCTTTTGTATGGGCATTGAGGTGTCAATAGTCAAACCTTGTGGAAATAATACTCCTTCCAACACTATCAATGTTGAAACCCATAGTGCATCCAAAGTTATCCACAGCCACACAAATGAATTAATATCTGACTTTCCCACCTTTTAACTAAATACTTAAATAATACATCAATCATCAAATTCAAGATACTATTGTGGGAGCTGAGAGTAAAAAAAATATTTAAGTTCTATCCTCAAAAATTTTTAACAAGTGAATCAGTTACAACAACTATAAACAAAATCTAGCTATAATATAATGTGGTTAGTATTGTATTAGTACTATGATAAAAATGTATTTAGTTAGCAAAGAAGTGTGGGGGGTCTCTACCCGTAGAGTCCCCCCATCCACCATGGATGAAAATAATGCTACCAAGACATGATCTGCTTAGGGAGGAAAGGTGGTCAGCCTCTCAAAGGAGAAGGGCCACGAGTCCTTACCTCAGTTGGTATTTATTACGTTCATAACACACAGGGATACAGGTAAAGCTCATCAATCAATGTCAAGTGGCAAGGATCAAACAATAGATAACATTTCAAAGAAATCTGAGGGCTTAATCAGAGTCATGGTCTGTCCGGTAAGGGGGTTGTAAAAACGTTGGGGGACATACTCATTTCCTGTTCAGACCCTTATCATATGAATGAAAGCACTCTTAGCAAAGTAGGCTTCACAGGACTTTGCGAATTCTTTCTTATGCCCGATCACCCTGGAACCTGCTCTAGCCGGCAGAGGGCTGCACCCCGTCCCCGTCATAGATTCAGGCTTACGTGGATTAGAGCCAGGAAGTGCTTCTCCCAGACAGAAAGGGGACTCGGACTATGTCAAAATAGCTGGGGGGATGAGGGTCTTTTGCCGCTACTTTGCTGCAACCCCCTGAGTCCTTCCTTGATGGCCTCCCAAGTGGTCATGTCTGGCTTGGGTTACCCACCCCAGGGGGGTTGTACCCATCATTAACTAACTGACCAAGTGTTAAGGGCTAGCAAT
>PVKM010030368.1:0-17322 GCA_004027735.1 Carollia perspicillata
TGAGGTGCCACTTTAACCAGGGCGGGCAGGGGAAGTTGGGCCCAGGACCCGACAGTCGAGCCCAGCCTTCACTTTTCTTGGCTCCAGCCTTGGGTTCACACTCTCAGCCCTGGCCTGGTTCTCCGTCCTGTTTGTTTGTGGGAGGCACCGTCACCAGCTGGTTGTTAAGGCACTCGCTATTTATAGGTGTGATTTGGCTGCTCCGTCCTTTGTTCTAAGCTAATTTTAAGGCCTGGTTCTCACAAGAACCTATCATTACAGGAACTCATCTGCATTTTATCACTGAATTCAGCCTCTCCTGATCAGGTGAACACCTGGTTTCCCCTGGTTTATAGAACAGCCTTCTAACTCCTTTCTTGCCACCTTCATCCAGAGTGATTATTTTAACCTGAAATGTAAATAAGCCCCCTGCCACCCTGAGGAGCAGGCCAAGCCCCACCTGGTCCTATAATCCCATGGTTAAAGGGTGGGAATATGGAAATCAAAACCTCAGCTCTTAGCTGTACGATATCAGCATCTTAGCAACATCTTTAAGCTTCTCTGTATTTATTTAAATGATAGGGACAATAGTTGACATCTTAAAAGGCTTCTGTAAGGAATGAATGAATAATACAAAAGAGTACGAAGGCTAGCGCCCCGAGAGCTCTCATTATGTACAGTCTTCCTTTAACTCTCAATTTGAATACATATTTCTGTTCTGTTTCTGCCTAGTCTGGGAGAGATGGATGTCTGAGCCACAACCTGTAAGACTGATAGCACTGAATTAAATAAGAAGAAAAAGAGTTTCCCAGGCAGAGGAACAGCACTTGCAAAGGCTCTGTGACTCACAGAGGCACAGAGAATGTTTTCCAAAGAACTGAAATTGAGGCAGAGGGCAGAGGGCAGAGGGCGTCAGGGGGAGCGGAACCTGGAAAGGGAGATAAAGGCAGGACATGAATGACCTACAGGTAGAGTTACAGACTTGAGTCTCTCTCCCGAGAACAGGGAAAGCAATGGGAGGGTCCTCACCAAGGGCGCGGCATGATAAAGTTTGCATTTTTAAAAGATCACTCTGACTGTCCAGGGGGAAGGTGGTTGAAGAAATTCAAAGCAGACTTGGCAGAGATAATCCAGGAAGGGATCTCAATGACCAGGTAAGAGGCGATGGTGGCTGGGATTAGGATGATGCCCGTGGAGGTGGCAAAAGCCGCCTGTCACTACAGTGTTTCTTCACCCTGCAGCTGGAGCAGGGTCACGTGAGTTCCAAGTGGCCAATAAGAACTTCAGAAACAAGACTTTGCTTCTTGAGGAAGTGGTACTGGGTTCTGGACCCCATCTTTCCATGCGTCTACAAGGACTCAAGAGGCCAGTGGTGTGGTGGCACAGCTAGGTCCCCCCCCGGAAAAGGATACAAGTGACAGCTCCTAGAGAGACAGGCCTTAGATAAAATTTTGCCTTGCCTCTAATTTGCGCTCAGATCAGGTTCTTTCTCTTTATACTTCCTTTGAGGCTATAAGTTACCTGATATCTTTTCAATAATATTTTCTTCTGCTTGTGTTAACAAAGGCTAGTGGTTTTTTTGCTTGAAACAGAGAAAACGAAGTTAAAATTCAGTTTATTATGGATGAGTATGGTCTAGTCACTCTCCTTTAGTCCCATCATGTAAACTAGGAGCAAGTCTTATTGGTTCGAGTTCATTCCAATCACGTATCATCACAGTTAAAACCCCCATGTCTTCAGTGGACCAGGTCTTCAGAGGACCGCGGCTTCCTGAAAGAGCTCTTTCTGCCCCTGCTATACTTGAATCGACTGTTTTAAAAAATAAAATCAAAACATGTCACTCCCCTGCTTAAAACACCCAGTATCTTTCCACTGCAATTAGAGTGAATTGCATGATCTATGTTTTATACAGATCGCATGCATCTGACTTCTGCCCATCTCTGGAAGTCATCTCCTGCTACTCTCACTGTTCACTGTATCTGACCTTTCCACTAGCACAGGGGTCAGAAAACGATAGCCGAAGGGCCAAATCTGGCCCACTGTTTTTGTAAGTAAATGTCATTGGAACACATGCAGACCACTGTGTATATATTGTCTATGGCCACTTGCTGTCCAGCCACACTGCAGACTGGAGGAACTGCGCAGACACCATGGGATCCACAAAGCCCAACAGGCTCACTATCTGAATCCTGACAGAGAAAGTTTGCTGAATTCCACTCTAAAACATAAGGAGGTTCTTGCCCCAGGTCCTTTGCGTTTTCTGTCTACAAAGCTTCTTATTATCACTGAAGTCTTGTCTTTCGTGTCATCTTTTTAAAGAGGCCATGACTGATGAGGATGTAAACTAAAACCTTTCATGCCATAGTTTTATGTCTCAGTCACATGCTTTATTCATTTTTTTTTTAGAGAGATGGAAGGGGAGAGAGAAAGAAAGGGAGAGAAACATCAATGTGTGGGAGAAACATTGTTCCGTTACCTCTCACACGTGCCCCAACCGGGCGGGCACCTGGCCTGCAACCCAGGGAATCAAACCAGCAACCTTTCGCTTCCCGGAACGATGCCCAACCCGCTGAGCCACACTGGTTAGGGCAACATGCTTTATTCATTTTAAAACACTTACCACTACCGACTGAATTACTTATTTTTTGGCTGGCTCGCCCGTGGACCAGATTGTAAGCTCCATGACAAAAAGTCCCCTTGTCTTATTTACCTCCGTATCCCCAGCAGCTCTAGAAATATGTGGCCGGTAGGCACTCGTTAATTATACTCCGAAGGAATGAATTAATAAATCATCCAACAATGCAGATTGAGCAGTTCAATACTTTCAGGAGACTTCAGTCCTACTAAGAGCATGAGCATTGCTGGCACAGTGAAAACATCCACGCTGACAGTCCTTCACATGTCAGTTCCCAATCCTCCAGTCACCTCGCCCCGCCCCTGTCCAAGCAGCCAGTTCATATGTAGCTTTTATTTATTTATTAAAGAAAACTGCTTGTAACTCTGCTGCAGAACTCTCTGGAAATCTGAAAAAAAAAGTGCTCAGCACTAAAAAGTGTTTCATAAAATTTGCTAAAGCAGGGATTAAATTATTAGAAATGTGGTTCTCCTTATACTACTGCAGGTTATCACACTCTTATTTTAAAGATTCAGTCACATATGATACACATCGATCTAATTTGAACTACTTCTGGAGGTGAGTTGGTTCTTTGTGAAAACAGTCCATGAATTTGGTGCAGCCTCTGATCCACCAATCCCTGTCGGTGCAATTTACCCCGAGGAAACGGTCACAGATGAGCACAGAGCCATGGCTAATTTGTAGGACTATTTGTAGTAGCAAATACTGGCTATGGCCTAGCCATCAATACATGTGGAATTGTTTTATATCACTACTCAGTACTTTCAATGTAGTCATTAAAAGCGATAGAGTAAAAAAAAATGACAGGAAAAATGAAAACACTGTTCGATGGAAAAAATAAAATGGGGCTATAAAACAGCATGCACGATATACATTTTTAAGTTTTAATATATGGAAGCATGGAGAAAAGACACAGGGACATACAAAATGTCCATTGTGGCCTTCTCTCTTTCGTATGATAATTTTTCTCCTCCTTTTTTTTCTGTTTGCCTATTTATATTTTCTGATATTTCACAATGAACATGCATTACTTTCCCCCCTCCAAAAAAAAAACAGGTATTTTCAGCTGAGACTGTTGAAGTGGACTGATTCTCAGGCTGCATAAAGGAAAAGCAAACCAATAGCAATCGAAAAGCATTTATTAGAGCATTTAAAAGGCAACTATAAATAGCCCAGAGAGGCAGACAGTCTTACAGACGTTTCAAGTCAGACATGGATGCTGTAATTTTTGCTGGAACAATTCGCAGAAACAAATATAGTGACATTTAATTCATCTAAGTAAAACCAGATCTCATTTAAAACAAGGAAGGGGGGTTAGAGGGAGCAGGGTCAGATGTGGCCACTGGAGACCAATTGGAGAAATCACGAAAGCAGCTGGGAACAGACCGGAGTCCACAGAGCAGGGTTAAAATTAAACAGGCGTCACACGCAGCTCTCCCCTCTCAGCGCCCCCTCCTCCCTCCCCCATTCCAAACACATTAAACTGTTAATACCGTCCTTTCCTGGCTTGGTATGCCAAAGTCTGTTTTAGGAATCTTTCTTTTATCTTAATATTTTTCGATAACTTTGGAAAGAAAATGTTTTAAATTGTGTTATTTTGCAATGTTAATGCTGTAAGGTCTATATTAATAGACTTTAATTTTTTTAAAAAATATGTTTGTTGATTTTAGAGAAAGAAGAAGGGAAAGAGAGAGAGAGACGTTGATGTGAGAGAGAAACATTGGTCAGTTGCCTCCCATACGCACCCCAACAGGGGACTGAACCCACAGCCCTGGCATGTGCCTTGACAGGGAATCAAACCCCCAATCCTTTGGTGTACAGAATGATGCTCCAACCAACTGAGCCACACCGACCGGGGGTTAATAGACTTTTAAGACCCAAGGAAATGGTTCTTTGAAATGGATAGAGTTGAGGAGGGCAATTAGATATTCATGATGTAGACTTGCCTGAATAGCTGGCCCTAGCCAGTTCTTAATAATATTAATGAACTTCAAAACTTTATTTGGATGCCCCTATGAGCAGTATAATATGCCAGTGATTTTCAAAGTGCAATCTACTAACAATCTGCTTCTGAAATCCTGGGGTGGGAGGCATGTTACACCTGCAGATCCTTGGATGTCACCCAAGCATTCTGACTGCCCGCCCCAACCAGCCAATTCTTATGCATCCTGAAGATCTTCCGCTTTAAAGTTTCCAGAATGGAGACACTGGGTCAGACAGACATGAGACTAAATCGAGATGCTTGCTTGATCACTGGTAAGACTAACTGCACGTCTGCATTAATGAATCCCTTTGAGCCTCCAATTGCCCATCTGAAAAATGCAGGCCCTAGGATTGCAAGGGAGGGTTAAATGAAGCTGTTTCCAAACCCCTTTTCATCGTAACTTGTGTTGAATACATATGCAATTGCTATGCTCGTAGCTATGACTACAGTTCATTCAAATGTAGATCCAAGTGAGGGAAGAGAGAGACAGAGACAGAGAGATGGAGAGAACCTGCCAATTTTCCTCACCGTGAATGATTGATTGCCAATTTCCCGGACTTGTTTGAAAATTCCCTTCTGGCCCTGATTGTCATGACATTACCTTCAGGGAGACGCGACAGAGCTGCCCGGGAAAACCACAGGGATCAGGAAGAACAGAAGTCACTGTGTACTAGTCACCCACTTTGCTTTCTAGATGCCCAGTTACCTCCGACTGACCTCTAGGACCTCCCATATAGTTTGACTTGGGAGCAGCTATGTTTGAATCTCACTGTCCATTCCAAAATAACTGTAATGTATGGAAAGCATATGTGGTGTGGCTTTTGACCTTCTCCAAGTTCGGTATTTATGATATTCCAACAGAAAACTAAGCCCTATCTTGCTACTCTCCCATTTCGTGAGAACTACCTGCAAACTGTCCTCTTTGACAATGTGCAGAGAGTCTACTTATTAGTGTATTCAATCTGCTGGGAATCGCTGCACTCACAGATGTGATTTGCTAGTAGACCAGGAACCCCCTGGACAGTGTCTACAGCTTCTTTGACCTTTAAATGACTGAGTTTCTGTGTTAAGCTGTCAAAATGAAAACTCAGGACGGCTTTATTACAGAGGAAAATAAAGCAACTGTTATTGGCTGTTATCTTAATTCTCCTTTTCCCTCGGGGATACAGATAAATCGAGAAGGCCTTAAAACGCAGGACAAAAGATCTCCCTAGGAACATCCAGACAGATAGCCTACTGAGACAATACCTTAAGCAGGGCACTGCTTATCACGTGAGATCGGCTTTCTATTAGCCTGCACCTGTCCAAGGGCACTCAGCACTAAACCACGGCTTTTGCCTGCAGACTATAGCCGATGGGACTCAGCGCGTTTCATACTCCGGAGTTTCCATACATTTCATTCCCTACACCTGTCTGACCCCATGAACTTGTGCCTCCACCACAGTGCTCTGCAGGAAGAACGAGTCCTCATACCTGAGTGGGAGGGCTTACCTGCGTCATCTATGAAGGCCTAGACAAGCGGAGGAGGCCCAAGTTAGTGATATGCCTCTTAAAAAAAAGAAGGGGCACTGTTCTTGGCATTTCTTGGGATGGACTCGTCACTGGGATAGACACTGGGGAGTTCAGTGTGGGGCAAATGGCACTTCGCCCTTAAACCTGGTGGTAAGGTGTTTAAACCTTCACTGTGAGACACCCTATCACTTAGCTAAATATGCCAATGCCTGTAAAAGAGCATGGAAACAGCCTTAGTGCACTCTTCCATTCAGCCCACGTTTAAATGCACCCGAGGCACCTCGTGGACCATCACTGAGGGTTAAGAGGACTGTTGTTGCTCTCGGGAAGCTCAGTCTTGCCAGGAATACAGCAGACATTCTATCGAGACGCCTGCCCCGAGCACACACGAGCTCTATGTCAGGGTAACGTCCAAGTGGCACGATGGTGTAGGTCCCAAAGGAAGGGGGTTCTGTTTGAGATCTTTCGTGGCATTTACGGTGCTGCGGGGTTCAGAACAAATCACCCCAAGGCATGCCTCTGTGGTATGCGGTTTGTTTTGAGCTAAAGGCCTCTTTAGCCACAGGGTCAAGACAAACTTCTGTCCCTCCCTTAAACTACATAGAAGAACTTGAATTAGGGCCTTGCCTGTTATGAGAGATGATCAGAGATAACCTCTTTTGACCTAGTGATAGGGCGGGGCAAACTTATCATCCCGCAGTGACCCTTCGAAGGCCCCAAGCCACCTGGCCTCAGCCCTACCTTGCACACTCATGCTCTCTTTCTGCCTCTGAACGTCTGCATGTGGGGTCTCTGCTTCTCATGTACACAGGCTTCCTGTACAAATGTACGTGTTAAATTTGATTATCTTTTGCTAATCTGTCTCATGTCTGTTTGGTTATTAGGCCTTGAGGGTAGTGTGTTCCTCCCCCACAGTGCAAAGGTGCTTCTGCAGCACTCTGCTTTTGTGGTTAATTCTTGAGTTTCTAGGCTAATGATGGAAGATGGTGCCACAGACAAGCCACAGAAGGGAAGCAGTCAGAAATCGATTTGCATTTGGCTGGAAATAAATCATTTGCTTTGGAAAGAATGCCCCATTTCCGTGCATTGCAGGCTATTGAAATGATTTTCTGTTCCCTGAATTCAAGCTGTCAGACAGGCAGGATGTAATCAAGGGGAACATTCTGGGTAGTTGAGCAAAAGGCAGTTTAGGGGTTTTTATTTTTAATCCCATGGGCTAACTCATCCAGCAGATAATCTGCGAATGGAAATGTGAGTGGTGCTTGGCTTGAACCAACAGATTCCCCATATTCCAATCAAAATTCACTCCTGGCCAAGAATGTAGCAATATGGAGAAAGAGTTCTAATATATTTGTAACATTCAACATGTTTTAGCTACTGATTTTATTACAAGTAATTCCTAACCGTTATAAATGCAGCCAGCCTGGCCTTCTTTTATTTGAGACTGACTGGAGAAGGGGATGCAGAGAAAAGGTAATAAAGTTACCTTTTGTTTCAACTTAATCAAAACGCCACCTTGCCCCCATGTAGGGAAGATAACATTCACGAAAAATTCATTCAACAGATGAGCCTTGGCAATACTGCAGAAATTTAAAATCTTAACGGAAAGAATATGCTGTGAACTAAAATAGCTTTTTCCATTCTTCGAGTTTTGGACCAGAGGAAGAAATATTGGCTTTTTAACTGAGAAATGTAAATATTATTGGCATTTGAATTCCCACATCTCGTGTAACTTCCTTGTAGAAAGATAAAGGGGGCGGCTTCACTGAAAAATTAGACATGAATCCTCAAATCCGATTTTCCGCAGCTTGTGAGTATCCAGTGCAAGTTCCTCTATACCCACAAACACTTAAGAGAGGAGATGTAATAGTCACTCATATTCATACTTGGCTAAAGGGCACCCAAACCTTGTGAACACCAAAATGCAAGACCCCAGTCCCCACTCCCCAGCACCACCAACCCAGAGTTTCCATTCAGATTTCATCCTGGGTTTGGCTAGGCATGAAAACACACCATCTATGCCTGTGCATCAGGCAAAGCCGGTCTCCACTGCCTCTCCCCAGCAGGGCCATTCATGACCTTCATCCTTGTCATTCAACTCAAAGAATGCTCTTTGTACAGAAGCACACACTGGGGGTTGTGATCTTGCCCACCTGGGGGCACATTTCTGCAGGCCCTTCACCCAAGGAGATTTTACTGTTAGTGCAACAGAACGCGCTATGGAAATCTGAACTATCTCAACAGTGATGGCCAGGCAGTCGAAAAGTGTCAGCAGCAGCAGTTCAGTGTGGTGCAGCCTTGAGGTCCAGCTCACCGGTGGTTCCTGATGCTCATCAAGGTTTCTCGGTGTGCCCCCGGCTTCCGCTTTCAGTGGCGTCTGCCCCTCGGTCCAGGGGCTTCTTTCGAGGCTTCTTTCAGAGCCTCAGTGCTGTGTCACGCACCCCTAATCCAAGCAACACTCCTGAAAAGTAGGTTTTAATATATCTTTCACGTCCTGTACATTCACAAACTAAGTCTCAGGGAAATGAAGTCTTCACTGTACGTCATCGAGTTGGAAAGTGAAAGAGCTAGGATAGTATTCCACATCTGTGGAATACTGTGACTAGGTTTTACATGGTGCATAAAGGTTAATGTCATGTTCTTGGATGTGCATATTTTTTTGTAGATAAGGCTCCAACCAGATTCCAGAATTAAAATGACAGACTATTCCTGTAACTCCAAATGCCAGGATTTCAGGGCCATATTTTGGCATTGGTGGTTGTTGTCAAGCCTCCCTGAGATAGGTCTTCCCAGTCTACTGACAAGAGCAGCTCTTGAAGTGCACACCAGTGCACACAAGCACAGCTGACCGTCCACCAGCCAAAGCCCACCTGATTGAACCGTTAAGAATCTAAAAAAGCCCTGGCTGGTGTAGCTCAGTGGATTGAGCACGGGCCTGTGAAGCAAAGGGTTGCTGGTTCGATTCCCAGTCAGGACACATACCTGGGTTGCATGCCAGGTCCCCGGTGGGGGACACATGAGAGGCAACCACACATTGATGTTTCTCTCCCACTCTTTCTCCTTCCTATCCCCTCTCTCTAAAAATAGATAAATAAAATATATTTTTTTTAAATCTAAAAAAGTGTCAACAAGGAAATAAGCTAAAGAAACTTTCAAAAAGAGCTAATTGGGTGATGCCTTTTCATGGAGAAGAATGTTTCCTATTGTAAGATTACACAGCCAATGGTGGCCTGGAGGGAAGGCTTGTTGCCTTTGGACACTTTTTGGAATTGAGCCAAAGTGTCTGAACACAAAGGGAAAAACAATGGAGTGTGGATGATGTCACAGAGCATCCTGAGGAAATCAGCAAGGATAAAGCTTCCTACTGTTTGGATCCAAAGTACACACTTATTTGGCATTAATTCCTTCTGCAGCAAGAAACCTGACTCTTATGGAGGATTAGTCTAAATCATAAAGGCTCAGTGCTGGGGAGAGGGGTGGGGTGTGCATTTGTGTAATCTGGTTGCTGATACGGGAGTTAGAGAATCAACATCTCCCCCACACATGTGGTAGGTTGTTTAGGAAATCATTGCAACTAGGCAAAGGCCATTTTTGCTGAGGGGGATAGAAAACTGGCTTGGTCTCCTCCAGGACATTGGCCAACTGTGATCAGAAATCTGCCTTCTCATACAATAGTAATGATGGTTCTTGTCCCTCCTCTGGCTGGGGAGAGACTGCCCAGTGTTCTTCCGAGAGGGCTGGCCAATTCTCAGACATAGCAAAGGACCTCGCCTGGAGCATGCCCTTCCTGTACAGAGCCCTACCTCCTCTATCTGGCCTGTGTATCTAAGGAGGCAATATTCTTCTGCCTTAATCATCTCAGGGCCAGGTACCGAGCAACTAGGGACCACTCCTAGAGCTTGACGCCAGTCAAAGTTATTCACACTAGCCAGTTATAAACTACAGGCCCCACCCTGTCTTCCCCTTTCTGAGGAAACCCTGACAGAGGCCGTGACTTAGACCTTCCCCTCGTTCCTGCCACCTGCCTGCTGGCTACCCTGGTGTCTTCCCATGTGGTCTTCTGTGGCAGGCTGTGTCTCCTGTCTCAAAGGCCTGTGACTATAATCAACTTTGTTTTTTCCTCAGCCTTGACGCCATCTCCGCTCATGGCCACACCTGACTGACTCTCTCATGAAAGAATACAAAACAACTAAGGTTGGGGTGGGAAAAAAAACCCACATTTCCCTCTTCATTTAAAAGAAATTGCACGTGAGTAAAAAATGTATTATCCCGAGAGTCTAGAATTTGCTTACGTGATAACACAGCAGATGGAGGGCAGCTGGCATTGTGAGGGTTTCAGCCTCTGGAGACTGGAGATCGGTGCTAAGGCTGGTCCAGCGGCTGGTTGTGGAGTACACCACTTGTAGCCTGTGGGCCCGGGGACCTGAGAGAATCACCCCAATGGCCTAGAGCACTGATCTGGCAAGAAGATAGTAATGCCTTTCCAATAATCAAATCTGATATATGTGGCTTAACAGGCAATATGCCAGCCAGAGTCCTAAGGTCAAAAGCCAAGAACTTAGGATTGACCTGGAACGGGGCATCTGCCGTGTGTGGAGGCTGGTGCAGGTACGACTGTGGAGGGCAGAAGTTCAGTTAAGCTTTTGGAGGACAGTGTAGGAGGAAAGGGTGATAGGGCTTTAGTTGATCAGCTCACCAGCCACCGAGTGAGAGGCCACGGAACAGGGAGGAAGGGAAACACAGAGCTGGGAGCTTGACAGAGGGGAGCGCAGGCTGCATGAGCTGTTCGGGCAGGCAAGCATTCCTCACCAAAGACGTGTGACCAAAATCGCAGGGCCCAGGGCGTGGGCTCAAGACTGAGAGAGAATAAGGGTCGGATGCAATCTCAGCCTAGTTAAGTGTCACGCACTTGACATATATGAATGTGTTTAATTTTACCCCAAATCCTGAGACCTGGGTATTATCATCCCCATTTTAAGGGGGAGAAACTGGAGCTTCACTAGTTTGGTAGATTTATGCAGGGTTACACAAGTAGTGAAAGTTGGGGGAAAAGGACAACAAGAGGATCATCTCATGGTTTGAAGCCTTGATGAGTAGGAGAGCTGTTGCAACCAGGACCAGGGCAAGGTGGGTTTTGCAAACTGATCTCAGGAAAAAGAGGACACCCAGTCAGTAGGACTGGGGCACGAGTTCGGAGAAGAACTAGCTGCAAGAGATGCTGGCTGAGCCCCCGAGGTACTTCAGAGCCACCTGGGTGCTCTACGCATTGACCCATCTCAAAACCAGAAGCAGAGGGACCTGCATGTGGGGTCGAATGCCCTTAGCTCCACTGATGGGAGAAATCCATAGCAGGGCAACCGAGGCAATTTCTCCCACTACAAACTGAGCAGTATCAGGCCCAGAACACCAGCAAAGATGAGCGGCGAGAATGGGAGGAGCAGCAAGCGAGCTTAAAAGTATAACTGTCCCAGACAGCCAAGGCAAAGGCTCCACAAAAGCAGTTTTTCACCCACAGAATTTCGAGGGCAAATAGCAAGAGTTTGTTTAATTGTGGATCTTTCACATCTAAAGTATAATGTTCAACTCTGGATGACCTGCTTTTTAAGAGAAGTCACTTTAATGGCAGAGTGGAGCTGAAGATAGCCTAGGAAAAAGAACTGAAGGAGAAGACATTAAAGAACATATACACTTATGCATTTGAAACTCAGTACAGCTTGCTGAGCAGTGGCTGTATTTCTGGTGCCGTGATCCGGACATGCCGAGTTAAGTTAGACCTGACGCCGCTCCAGGTCGATCACCACTCTCGACTGTGTCTTCCTGCAGTCGAGAGAGGGGTCCGGCTGTGTGATTACAGAGCGTGCAACCAGAAAACGTGGGTGGGATTTATGGAGAGGGAGATGTATTTAAAAAAAAGATACCACCGAAAATAAAATTCACTGTGCTCTAAAACTTTGCAAGATATTCAAATCATTTCTTTTTAAATCAGTGTTCTAACAGCCATGATGTTTCCGTGGTGAATCATGGTCACTGCCCGCTTCCTTTCACCTTCCCAATTATAATATAGGTACACGCATCACAGAAACTCAGGGCCTTTAAATGATGGTCTTTTGATTCTGCCTCTGAGTCACTGTCCTCAGGCTGAGGAGTCTTCATTTTGTCGTCTTTGTGGTTTGGAGGCTGCACTCCAGCTCAGAGACCTTAGAGGGGTTGATTCAATATCTGTAGCCAGAAGAATGATTTTATTATTAGCATCTCTAACAATCTAGTGAAAATTGGGACTCCTTGCTCAGAGTGTGGATGGTCAGCTTGAAGAACACCGGGAAGGGTTTCCCGAGTATTTGGGTGGCTGACCTAGATACCTCTGAAGGCCTCCTTTCACACGAAGGTGTAACAGTTCAGGGTATGTTATTTTTCATTCACTAGTAAACAGCGTTAACCCCAGTCTTCTGAGATGAAGCGTGGTGAAAGAATATCCAAGGAGATTAAAAATAAACAGTGCCAGAAAGACCTCATCTTCTCATCAAAAATAAAAACACTTGAGTTTTTTTCCTATTTTTTAAAAATAATTATGAGCCATATTGTCATGCCAACAGAAAGATCACACTGACCCATGTTTTTGTATGATCCGTGCCTTTGTTCAATTTTAGCTCATCTGTTTTCATTTTAACTTTGTACCTCTGTATACGTCCGAAACTTAAAAAAGCCCTCACATTGAAACATGGATTTTCTTGGTGAAAAATTAGGGAAATCCCAGAGCAGTGGCTGACAGGGCAGTTTTCAAGGTCGGGGAGAGGGTTCCAGATCAGGGTAGCCCCGATTCCCACTGAGAATTTGGACATACCATCTCTTGAAGGTGAACCAAATTTAGGTTTTGATGGCCTGGGTCCCAGGAAGGTCTTGTCAGGTTCTTATCACAACCAGTCACTGCAGAGGTAATGTGTATGTAATACAAATGAAATAAGCATTTACTTTTATCACTTAGATTGGATTTTTGTAGTCAGACCGATTTCCGTTTGAATCTCATCCCTACCACTTAATGTGAATTCAGACCAGTTATTTTACGTCTTGGATCCCCGTCCCTTTGAAAAGAGTAATGAGGAGAATTGACTCAGGTAACCCTGTGTCATAAATAGCAGGTGCCCTGTGAATGTCAGTGGTTTGCACGGGAAGCTTATCACTTGGACAAAACAGCAACTTTGCCTTAGCTGATTTGAAACAGCCATAATGATGACGACAGCGGCAGATGTTTTGATTTGAAAAGGTCATGATGTGAAATGACTGACTTCTCCGTATTAAACTATGCATACAGAAAAGAATGTCCCTGGCCCCAGCTCTGTTCTTGAACCTCATTTACCCCTCAGGCCAGCCCATCCCAACATATCTTCCCTGACCCCGGTGGCATCGCTGGCCTGCAGAGACTGGGCTCATCAGAGGGGCGAGTCCGGGGATGGAATGCGGAGGTCTAAAAGCAGAAAGCGGAACACCACTGGTCCCCAAAACCACATCAAGCAGGTCAGGGCTGGTATGCCTTGCCAGAACTATCTTTGATATTGTAACATTATCCCACCTTCCTCATTACAAAATTGCAACTGCTTGGTATTTTCACAAACCTGAGAACAAGAGGTATGTTTCTTGGAGTTGAGTCATTTGAGACAGTATTCCGAGCTTAGCTATGAACCCACATCCCTGTCAACAGCAGTTTCCCTCCCCTCTGGAACCGAGCTAATTATTACTGTTTCCACTTAGTTTGTTCTTCCTATGCTACAGGTACCCTATCAAATGAGATTCAGTAATACCTAAGAGGTAGAGATCACTAGAGGTTTCTGAAAAGGAGGCAGAGAGATGTTAAGGAACTTGGGAAGGCCACGCTGCTAACAAGGAGCCAATCTGGGCTCTACAGGGTTACAGGCTTTCAGACCCTCTGGAAACATGGCCCCTTAGCTCCTTCTGAATTCTCAGAATTATTTCAAGCTTCATAAGAAAGTAAAAGAAGGGGATTGCTTTTATTTAAAAAAAAAAAAAGGCTTAGAGAGTTTTATAAATAAAACATAGTTACGGCCAAACCCATGGCCAAGCACCCACACAGCCCTGGAACTTCCGAGTAGACAGGCTGCGTTATTTCAGCCTCCGCTCCTTCCGCTAGTGACACAGGGACCTGAAGGCCTGGCATAGGCTGGGTGTTATTTGCTCCATAGCAACTGTCCTGAGTGCAAATCAAAGGGCAACAGCGAGGAGAAGGAAAACATTACGTGAGAAAACCCAGTGCTTTTATGCCTAATCAGACTTCAGTGCGCGAGGAGCTCACTATGTATCGAAGTTACCTTTAAGCGGGGTTTTTTTTTCCTAATGAGTCATTACAGCATTTCTGTCTATAATTTCAGTTGTATAGATGCAATTAATTATAAACTAATGACAGCATATTTTATCACACAGCTTCAAATTCTTAATGCCACTTTGTTGTCCCTTTGGAACAGTGGAAGAGTGACAAAGACATACAAAGAGCTGGTTTTATGAATGGCTGTTTCCGCAGGAAATTAAAGACTCATCCTTTTTCACACTGCCCCACATCAGTAAGTCGTGTTCGGCTGGCGAATTCATCACGCTCTTAGTCTCCTTCTCCCTGAACGCTACTTCCCTCTCGACAGATCTATAAATGGCACGCACATTCTTAATCTGTTTCGTTCGGCACTCCCCAGAGATTACATGAGAGAGAGACAGACTATTCCCAGCCCCAGATGGTGGAGCGATAAAGCATGCCTACTGAGCCAGCGGAAGCATCAGGCAGGTGCCTAGGTGCAGGCTTTCCACAGAAAAGAACAAGCTTAAGAGAGCAGTTGAGCAATTGGCTCGGGCTTCGATCACTTTGTAAGCCACTAAATGGTCTTACCTTAGTAACAGATAATGAAGTTCAGGTCCAAACCCGGTATCCTTTTCATCTTGTAAGAGCACTGCAGCTAGACACCTCGGGGGTCTTTGCTCTCTGCTCCTTCGAGCTCTCTCGCAGGCTGCCAGCACCTACCGCCATGGAGATGAGAAAGCCCACAGGAGAATCTCTCTTCTTTGCTTTTCCGGACACATTCACACACACAAAGGCCACTGAGTTCTCAGCTTCTCTCTGGTGAATCAACACTTTCTTTAACTGGTTCCCATGCCTACACGTAGTAGACAGTCTTGCCAGTGGTGGCTTACCGAAAGCAAGACTCAAGGAGAAACAGCCGTCCCCCCTGCCCGTCTACATCACTTTCGATCAAACCCTTGGGAGCTTATTCAGTAACAAGGACCTCCCCAAATCACAAAATGGCCCCTGAGCTTATTACTGTCCGGGAAACCTGGACTTTCTCTTATGAGTACCTCCAGGACTTGTACAGCTTCTTCCGAGTGTCTTTCTTAAATGTAGGTGCTCTACTGCTGTCATTATACAGATTTTTCTGTGTCAACACACACCCCGGCTATGTAACCCTACACCCATGGCAAACGGCTTCTTGCCCAACACCATCTCACTCGGGTTCCGAGGAAGGGCGTGCTCCTGGAAGACCAGTGACCCCCTCAGCAGTGGTTTCAAGTAAAGGGCTTAGATGTTTTTTTTTCTGAGAAGTCGGTTTTGTTTATGGCTTCTTTGTTTGCCTCTTCTAAGTTTGGGATAAGGGAGGGCCTAAGCTTCTTACTCAATGTCCATTTTTCAGCTATAAGGAAGTTTTATAATTTGGGTGAAGTGGTCATGGAAATGTGGGCATTTATAAGAAATTGAGTGAACACTGGTGTCATTTACTGAGATGACGGAACTGGGAAAGAAGGAAGTTTGAAGAGGGATCTCCATAGCCGAGGTCTGGTTGCGGTAACCGGATATGCACTCTGACAATGAAATAAAATGTCAGGTGGGTCGCCCTGTATTTTGGAGTTGGACAGAGAGATGCAGAATGGAGGTGTCCGAGGGGGAGGTATCGGCGTCCACAGTAACTGAAACTGTGAACAGGGGTGGGACCTCACAGAGTGGAAACGGTTAGAAGGGAGGTTCCAATGACCAAGCCCTGGGGCAGCCCATCTGAGGCTGGGAAGATGAAAAGCTCCGACAGAGAGAATTGCTTGAAGTTGAAGGGAAACCATGATGCATGGTGTGAAATGAGGGAAGTGTGACAAGAAAAAGGGACTGATCGTCTGCCAGAGATGAACGACGGGTCAAGACGAGGACTGAGAACTGAGAACATCCAATGGGATGTCGTAATGTGATGTCACTGGTGACTTTGATAAAAGACATCCCAGTCGAGTTAGGAAGACAAATGCCTGATCGGACCTGAATGAGGGGGAACAGGGCAAGCGGAATTGAACTCTATGCGCATCTCATTTGTCGGGAGTTCTGCTGACAAATGGAGAAGAAAAACACAATGATAGACGGGAAGGAATATGGGGGCCGAGAGGGTATTTTTTTTCACAAAGAGAGCTTTTTATTTTGTATTGTTTTAGTGTAAGATGTTACAATTCATCAGCTAAGATGTTGCTACATTATCGATTTTTTAATTAAGTAAATGTCCCTCAATTACTCTTGTATGTCATTTCTACTAAAAAATAAGTATTTTTGGTGGGGTTGAGAAAGGCGTCCGGTTTGATCTCATGGTTTCACTACAGAATCCACATGATAAACAAACTGATTGAGTAAAGTAATTTTACATAGAGAAAAACGGTACTGTATCTGCACACTATAGATACTAGCTATTGGATGGAACTGTTTATCGTAACCAGATTTTCCGTACCCAAGGAAGAATGTTAAGTTTCACAGGGCCTCAGCCACCGCCGACACCACGCCTCCCGAGAGCCCTGAACCAGCCTCACAGGCCCCATTTCTGCAGGCCAGCGGGCTTCCTACCATTCTGCTGCCTGGCTGCCCCAGGATGCGGAGGAAGTGACTGAGGTCCTCGCTACTAAACAAAGTGTTCTTTCTCCACTATTTATAAAACGCTCTCCCATCACTTGCGATTCTAAAGTTATCTGAAACTCACTGACTTATTTTCTTCTCTTTGGCCAAACTGTGGTACAATGGAACAGATGACCCTACTGGATTTCAAAATCTGGAATCAGCAGTAAGTTGGTTAGTGTGTACTTCCTCTCGAATTATTTAATTTTAAAATTAAACAGTGAAGATTAATAAGCCTGTCTGTTTGGATCTTTTTTTCCTTCGTCTGAATTTGAATGAACTGGTTTTCTGGCTGCTTGTACC